>JAABKJ010000192.1:0-57005 GCA_011634705.1 Andricus grossulariae
ATATATATATATATATATATATATATATATCCAATTGGCTTTTGTCGCTGATATGAACACGCGTTGTGCAATAAGGGTGTGACGTTAAAGATATTAACTGGTAACTCGTGGTGAATGGCACTCTGTCATAGTACCTGATCCATTAACTCTAGCTAGCTTTTTCCAGTCTTTTTATGTCCAGACATATAGCTCGCGTCTAAAATTTAGCATAGAGAAAGTATTAGATAACTGATAAGGAAGCGCCCTCATAAAAACATATAATAAATTTGTGGTTGATTCCGAACCAATCTCACAGAAAAAACAAAGTGTAAATTAAACACTCATTTCAGGGTACAATGTACCTGATGCAACAAAAATTATCCGTCGTAGTGCGAATGCTACACTGCAACACGCGAATTTCTTAATTATCTTCATGTCTAAAGGTAATGTTTTCCTGTGATGTAGGGTACGATGTACCGAACACATAGAGTACGGTGTGCTGAACACTTGGGGGATGTGCCGACCACTTGGGGCACGATGTGCCGACCCCTACGTTTTTATTGTGCTATTTAGATCATCACGTTTCCTAATATTGAAAACATCTTTTATACAAAACTTAAATAAGAAGGATTTCTTCCGAGAAATTGAGATAATAATTTGGAATCAATCAAAAGAACTCTGAAAATATGCATAAGCAAACCCTGCAGATTGGAACGAATCATGAGTTTAATGCCTCTATTTAAAAAATGTTATTTATGGTTGAAATCTACTTTCTTATAAATAATTTTATGCAACAAGATTTCCTAACTACTTCCTTTTTGGCTCAAGAGGAGCATATAGATAACAAAATAAAAAAGAGGAAGAAAAAAGAAAAAGTAAACCAAAACCAAACTCTAACTTTTTCCTTATTCTTTATCCGGCTTTCTTATTCTACTAGAGAAAATAAAAAAATATACATCTTTATGAAAAAAGGTAATTTAGTCTAATTCTCAATTTCCTTGGTAAGAAAGTGATTGTTCTATAAATAACATTTCCATAAATTCTTTCTTTTTCTGATTTCTCTCATGATAAAGGATTTTAACATCATCCCAATTGAAATCGTGATTAGAAAATTTGAAGAATTACTCAGTAAAATCAATTACAAATCCATAGGAATTTCAGAAACATCAATTAAAAATATGATTGCCTTTTTAAAGTTGGCTGAAAACGATAAAATACACTCTAATCACATTTTGGTCTCCTTTGACGTAATAGCCATGTTTCGGAATATTCCTTCTAAAAGAGTTGATATTGCCATAAACAAATTATGGGATTTGATTAAAATTCATACAAAAATTACTAAAAAACCAAATTTGTAACTTTAATAGGATCAGTTTCGTCTCCTATTTTAGCTGAAATAGTTATGGATGATTTAGAAAATGACGTTTTTGAACAAATTGATTTTAATCTTAATTTTTATGCAAGATATGTTAATGGTTCAGCACTTTGGGTACATAGAAATAATGTTGATACTGTTTTAAATGCACTTAATACTATACACCGAAGATTACAATTTACTGTTGAAATAGAAACTGAAGGGAGATTAAATTTTCTAGATATGACTTTAAGAAAAACTGATGAAGGATATATTCTTATCACAGATTGGAACAAAAAAAAAACGATATGTTCAGGAAGAATACTCAGTTTTCTCTCTAATCACTCTATTCAAACCAAGATAGGAGTCATAATAAATTTGATAAATACAGCTCTTAAATTTTATCACATTGAGTTTTTCATGAAAAAAAAATTTAACTCTGTAACAAATTCTTTTTCTTAATCATCATACTTTTCATTCTATTGAAAAATATGTGCATAATAGAACAAATTATATAAAAAACAATAATCAAAATGAAAAATGAGGAAGATTAGAATACCGTAAATTAACTTTTTTCATTAAAAATGCATATTCTCGGGTGTAAAATTCAGCTGTTTTGTAGAAATTTCGTCTTTTTGGCTTAAAAATGCAACAATTTGGTGGAAACATAAACTGTTTGGTTGAAAATTAATTTTTTTGTTTATCATTCGTATTTTTGGTTGAAAATTAATCTACTTGGTTAGAAAATTAATGTTTTTCGCTAAACATTAAAATATTTATTAGAAAATTAAACTATTCTGTTGAAAATTCTTTTTTTCTTTAGGTTAAAATTTAATTTTTTATCTGAGAATATAGCTTCTCCATTTTTAGTTGATAATTCATTCTTTATAATTCGAAAGAGAGAGCTGGTTGAAAATTCAACTAATTGATAGAAAATTTATCTATTTTGTTCAAAATCTGTCTATGCGGGTCAAAAGTTAATCTTCTTTGTTTATAATTTTTTTTTTTTTTTAGTTGAAAATTGATCTTTTTTGTTAAAAATTCAACTATTTCATTAAAAATTCATTTTTATAAATTGAAAATTAACTTTCTTCATGAAAATTCTTCTTTCCCAGTTTAAAAGTCAGTTTTTGTCTAAAAATGTCGACATTTTAGCTTAACACTTTTGTTGAAAATTCGTTCTTTTGGAATGAAAATTCATTTTTTATGGTAGAAAAGTCATCTTGTTTGGTTGAAAATTCACCTCTATTAACTGAAAATGAACTTTTTTATCGAAAATTCTACTTTTCTAGTAGTTTTCGAGTTAAAAATTCAACCTAAGTGACACAAAAAAGATTTCTCAGCCAATAAAGTCAAAAAAATTAATCCAAAATGTTGAATTTTCAAGCCAAAAAGACGAATTTTTTTACAAAACTGTAAGGTATTCAACCTGAAAATATAAATTTTTAACGAAAAAGTTCATTTACAACAAAACTGTTGAATTTTAAAGACAAAAAAGCAAATTTACTACACAAAAATAAAATTTTTAAACTAAAAATATTAATTTTTTATCAAAATAATAGAAGTTTCATCCCAGAAAAGACGAGTTTTCAAAAAAAAGAGTTGGATTTTTAACCAAAAGAGATGCCTTAGTCACCAAGAAGATTATTTATTATTCTACAATAAAAGACCAAGTTTCAAAAAAATACATTATTTTAACCAAGTAGATAAATTTCCAACTAGAGAAGATAAATTTTCAACCAAACCAGAAATAGTTAAATTTTTAGTTAAAAAAAAAAAAAATTTAACAAAAAAGTTAATTTTTGAACCAAATCCGTTAAATCCGTAAATCTGTTAAAAATCTATCATACTATTCTTAAAGTAAACAAACGCCAAAAATCCAAAAAGAAGTTCTTGCAAAAAGTTCCTACAAACAAAATCCAGGTTTTCAAAGTAATTTACAGACCATTTTCAGGTTTTCCCTGGTGTCCCAGTCAAATGACCACCCCGGCGATAAAGAGATGTGAAAGTCTGATGGCAATACTTAAAGTTTCAACACTCTTCTTTTGAGCCTTCTATTCCTCTTTCCAGAGAAAATTGTAATTAATTCGACAGACATTTAGTTGGAGGAAGGCAAAATCCTGTAAATGAACCATTTGCCACTCGACTCCCCTCCTAAAGATCCCAGTCTTCATTTGTCTCCCGCATAAGGAAACTCTGAAAGAGTGCCAAATTAGGAAGCGTACCTCGAATCTTTTGAGAATACAGTTCTCTCAGAGTTGCTTCCTCCGCGGGAAATGAATTCCTCCCTACAATTTGATGAATGAATAAAGCGGCAATTTATTAAGACTCTGTGAAGTATGCGGAAAAGTTGAGTATTGAGTTTCATTTTCGCAGTTGGTGTTAATTTCTCATTCCGAGATGCAGAACCTAGACCCTTCGGAATTTTGATTGAATGCATACTCCTTCCAGTAACAGGTCATTACCAAATTTGTAATATGGTGAGGTTATAAGATGAGTTTCAATCATTCAGTCTTACAAGTCCAGGTTAGATCAGATTGTAGAGCTTCGAGTTGGTAACCAGAGAGTTTCAGCTCAATTCCTGCTGCCTGCGTTTTTTGCCATTTTTTTCTATTGTCCATCTTATTACTTTAGCTCATTACAAGTTTGGTAATAATCCTTTACTGGTAGGTGTATGGATCCGGGCGATGCCATTTGATCGCCGTCTACGTGCGTTCTCATTACCAACTACCCAACTGCTGAGGGATCGCCAGAGAGCGCCGCCGGCCCTTGCCAGAGAGGGTCCTTTGTACTTAATGAGAAATAAAAAATGGAGATTTCGGTACATGGGACCCCCTGGCTAACAAGGGTCGGCGGCAGCAGACTGGTGGTCCCTCAGCTGCGTGAAGAGAAACTACAGTGGAGGCAGAGCAAGCAGGTCGACCGCGATCAAATGAGAACTGCCCATGAGTCCAAACAAAATTGCGAAAAGTTTAGGATCCTTTTGTTTGATGGGGGTGGTAGTTCTTGATACAATGAAAAGAAAATCTGGGAAGAAGGACTCGAATCCAAAAACGAATCCAAACAAAAATGTGAAAAGTGTAGGTTCCCCTTGTAAGATGGGGGTGGTAGCTCTTGATACAATGAAAACAGAATCTGGGAACAAGGGCTGAAGGGACAGATGTCCATGAATCCAAACCAAATTGCGAAAAGTGTAAGTTCCCCTTCTGAGATGGGGGTGGTAGTTCATGATGCAATGAAAAGAGAATCTGGGAAGAAGGGCTAGAGTGCCCATGAATCCAAACAAAATTGAGAACAGTGTAGGTTACACTTGTGAGATGGGGGTGTTAGTTCTTAATAAAATGAAAAAAGAATCTGGGAGAGGGACATGCCCATGCATCCAAACTAAATTGCGAAAAGTTTAGGTTCCCCTTGTGAGATCGGGGTGGTAGTTCTTGATACAATGAAAAGAGAATCTGGGAAGAAGGGCTAGAGGGACAGATGCGCATGAATCCAAACGAAATTGCGAAAAGTGTAGGTTTTCCTTGTGATATGAGGGTGTTAGTTCTTGATACGATGAAAAGAGAATCTGGGAAGAAGGGCTAGAGAGACAGATGCCCAAACGAAATCCAAAAATCAAATGATCCAAACAAAATTGTGAAAAGTGTAGGTTCCTCTTGTTTTATGAGAGTGGTAGTTCTTCATACAATGAAAAGAGAATCTGGGAAGAAGGTCTAGAGGGACAGATGCGCATGAATCCAAACAAAATTGCGAAAAGTGTAGTTTTGCCTTGTGACATGGGGGTGTTAGTTCTTGATACAATGAAAAGAGAATCTGAGAAGAAGGGCTAGAGAGACAGATGCCCATGAATCCAAACAAAATTGAGAAAAGTGTATAGGTTCCCCTTGTGAGATGGGGGTGGTAGTTCTTGATACAATGAAGAGAGAATCTTGAAAGAAGGGCTATAGAAACAGATGCGCATGAATCCAAACGAAATTGCGAATCGTGTGGGTTAATTTTGTGAGATGAGTGTGTTAGTTCTTGATACAATAAAAAGAGAATCTGGGAAGAAGGGCTAGAGGGACAGATGAGCATGCCTCCAAACTAAATTGCAAAAAGTGTAGGTTCCTCGTGTAAAATAGGGGTAGTAGTTCTTGATACAATGAAAAGAGAATCTGGGAAGAAGGGCTAGACGGACAGATGAGCATGCATCCAAACTAAATTGCGAAAAGTGTAGGTTTTCCTTGTGATATGGGGGTGTTACTTCTTGATACAATGAAAAGAGAATCTGGGAAGAAGGGCTAGAGGGACGGATGCCCAAACAAAATCCAAAAATAAAATGATCCAAACAAAATTGCCAAAAGTCTAGGTTCCTCTTGTTTGATGAGAGTGGTAGTTCTTGATACAATGAAAAGAGAATCTGAGAATAAGGTCAAGAGAGACAGATACCCATGAATCCAAACAAAATTGCGAAAAGTGTAGGTTCCTCTTGTTTGATGGGGGTGGTAGTTCTTAATACAATGAAAAGAGAATCTGGGAAGAAGGGCTAGAGGGACAGATGCCCAAACAAAATCAAAAATCAAATAATCCAAACAAAATTGCGAAAAGTGTAGGTTCCTCTTATTTGATGGGGCTGGTAGTTCTTGATACAATCAAAAGAGTATATGGGAAGAAGGGCTAGAGGGACAGATGCAGTGACAGCAGCAGCAGCAGCAGCAGCAGCAAGTAGCGCGCGAGGATAGGAAAAGGAAATGCGGTACGGTAGATCGCGACATGTAAGTAATTATGCATGTGGAAGAGTGAGCTCGCACCCCCATCCCCATACACAGGGCAGGGCCTTCAAAGCGCTTTAATCTCGTCCACGATGCCGCTGGTGGTAGGTCGAAAGGGTTTTTGCGAATAATGACGCGACGCGCAACGACGGGCGCGTTCTCATTTACATTAAAAAGCCGAGGGCAAATAAATTGAGATTAGCTGGCCAACGCTACAGGAAACCCCAAGGAGCCCTTTTTTCCTCTCTCGTTTTCTGTGTGAGAGAGACTTCTCCTCGGTGCTCCAGCGTAATTCCTCGTAAAAAATAGGAGGAAAAGGGACTTTCTAGCTTCTCTCAGGATATACGAACGTTTTCAAGAAACACTTTCAATTTAATGCGAACACTTACTCTACATGGATGTAAAAACAGTTCAAGAGGAAATGCCTTTTGTCTTTCATTTCTTTACCCTTGAGCATGTGCTTTCTTTCTGTAAAGACAAAGTTATCCCTTCTGTCTGAGAAAAACGAATATGGCTATTTGCGTCTTCGTATTATATGCTTGCGAGTATTTATTGAGTTGTTTTAAAATTTAGCGAACTTATTCTTTTTGATAAGGTTGACCAAAATAATTCCTTGTTATCGACTTACAAGTTGCAAAGTTTGAGAAGTATTTTCGAAACAAAGGTTAATAAAATAAAAATATTCCCTGTCACCATTCAAAAATATATCTTAAAAATAATTAATCGTACTTTTTTCCCGAGAGGGGTAAGTGATGGGTGGGAAGTAGGAAAGGGGAAAGGGGAAGTAGGAGAGAAGAGGGGAAACAAGTGAAGTGGTGGTTGGGGAGGAGAAAGGAGGGGATGGGATAGAAAATAAGATAATGGGAGTGGAGGAGAGGGCGTAAGAGAGGAGATGGGAAATAAAAAGAAGTGAGGGAATAAGAAGTAGACAAATTTGAAGAGGGGATGAGATGGACATTAGGAGAGGAAAGTGTGAGAGCGTGGTGATTGGAAGTAAATGAGAGAAGTAGGGGAGGGAGGGTAGGGAAAGTAAAGGAAGAAGAAGTAGGTAATTTGATTGAAAAAAGTGATTCCTATAAAAAAAGTCTCAAGCTCCAACCTCAAAATTCAATCACCTCATTTTACTTAATGAATACCAGAATGAAATATTTTTGAGTTTTTTAGCCCCGAGCAGAAATCCTTATAATTTTGGTCGGGTGTCCGTCCGTCCCTTCGTCGTACTTTTTTCCCAGGAGGAAAAGTGAGAGGAGAGGGTAATTGAGAGGAGTTAGGGGAGAGGGAAGTTAGGTAGAGTAGAGGTAGGGAAGGAGCAGCGAGAGTGATGTGATGTAGAAATAGGAGAAGGGAAACAGGATTGTAGAGGGGATGTAGAGGGAAGTAGAAAGAAGGAGAAGGGAGGTAGGGTGAGGAGGAAAAGTGTGAGGATGGGGAGTGAAAGTTATGTGGAAGGGTGTGGGAGAGCATGGAGGCGAAGGGGGACTATGGGAGGGGTATGCAGTAGGAGAGGGGTGGTGAGAGAGATTAGGTAGGATAAGTGATAGGAGGGGAAGTAGGGGTGACAGTGAGGGTAGGATGCGAACGAGTGCGAAATGGGGGGAGGTACGGAGGGGTCAGTGAGGGGAGGGAATGGAAGATGAAGTATAGAAGAGGAAGGGGAACTGGTAGATAGGGGAGGGATGAGATGAGGGATTGGTGGGATGGGAAGTGAAAAGGCAGGGGAAGTCAGGATGTAGGGAAGGGGCTTGAGGCCTAACTGAGGCTACATAATAGATAATAGATCATCACCGCACAGGCGTCGAAAAAAATGTGTGTTCTAAAAAAATTGAAAATGTATATTTCCAGAGGACCATGATAATTTGCCATCTACATTTTCACGCAAAATGCTGCGTTGAGTTTTAGCGTGCTGTTTCCGTTACACTCACTGGTAATTGCGAAAATGTGCGAGGAGGTAGTCCTTAATATACACATAATGCGACATATGCCTCAGCGCCACGGTATGTTACTTAGCAGGGGTTGAAAGAGCAGGTGGAAGGGGTTGGGGGCGGGGGAGGATTTATTCAGCTTAAAGGACTCGGGAAACGAAATAACACGCTCCGTGGAGAGCAAGAAAATGATTTACCTCGGGAAAAGAGGTGCTTCTGAATTCCCTTTTCCTACTTCCGTAGCGACGATCTTCGAGCATTCCTCTGTCTTAGCGGTCGAGTTCCGAAATGCCTCGTTATTCTGTGACAATGGCGAGATTTTTTACGCGCAATAATCATGGTAATACGACCAACAGACATTTTTCTCGAGGTGGATTTTACGATCCCTCCGTATTGCCCTTCGACTATATTCGCGTTTATTCTGCGGTAACGAGTGTTTGACGGCTTTTTTTCCCAACGATATTCCCGTCTTAAGTTCAAATCCTGATTGCTTTTCGCACCCGAAACTGCACCATCCGGGAAAACGTACGACTGACTAGACGAGAGAAATGTCTTTTGGGGACCGACGAAGATTGAATTTCTCTGCTGTGAGAAGAAGAAACCAATCGCTCCTCGAAATGGGGATGTGATGAGCAAAGGATGACGTGTGAGTCTCCTGCGAATCGAATCTTTATAAAAATACTTGACTCCCTCTTCTTATCGCTCGATAATTTCTTAGATGAGAATTTCGAAAGTCCACAGTTATTTCTGTTATATTTCAGGCCTCGGATAGGGATGTGAGTTAATCAAACGTTTCACAATATATTAAATTGAATTTTAAGCGCTATAAATTCTCAACTTTTCAAGTAAAAATATTTCATTTTCAACAAAATAGATAAATTTTTAATAAACGTTACATTTTCAACATAAGATATCAATTTACAACTTAAATTACGAATCTTCAACCAAAAAAGACGATTTTTCAACACCATGGTTAAATCCTCAACCAAAACAGGCTGGCTTTAGATTCTGTAGATTTAAATCAGTTACAATTTTAACCAATTTCAATCAGTGTTTGAATCCTAGCTACACATCAAATTTTTACTGATTCAAATTAATAGAGAACCAAAAAGTTGCATTTTTAACTAAAAAAAAAATTAATTTCTACTAAGAGAGATAAATTTTCAAACCAAAATGACAAATTTTCAACAAAATAGTTGAATTTTCGACCAAGAAAAATTTATAAGTCTTAAATATCTATTTCTTAGCTAGAATTCAGATACTAATTGATATTAGTAAAAATGTCACTTCATTAAAATTTATATTAGAGAGAACCAAATAGTTGTATTTTTAACAAAAAAAGATGAAATTTCTACCAAAAGAGATGAATTTTTAAACCAGAAAGATGAACATTGAACAAAATTGTTGAATTTTTGACCTAAAACTATTGTTCAGTCAAAAGCAATAACAAAAATTTGACCCAAATTGTTGAATTTTCAAGCCAAAAGGACGAATTTTATACAAACCAATCGCAATGTTTACCCTAAAATATGAATTTTTCACAAACAAGTAACATTTTCGACCAATGAGATGAACTTTCAACGTACGTGATGAATCTTCAACTGAAATAATTTAATTTGCAGTAAAAAAAGTTATTTTTAACAAAAAAAAACGTCTTTTTAAACAAAATTTTTACATTTTCAACCAAAGAGAACAGTTTTTAACTAAAATGACGAATCCTCCACCAACAAAAATTTTAAGGCGCTTGAAATTGCCCTATATCATTTTTTACGTACCGATACGATCATCGAATTGTATTTCAAAATAGAATATTATCCACTGGGTGAGTCATACGTACCTGAAACACAAAATAAATGTACACCTTAGTATTTAGTACAATAATAATTCTTTTTAATTTTTAAGATAGAAATCTAAACTTAATTTAGTAAGATATTAACTTTCAATTAAGTATATCTTATGATCTTATTTATTATTTTTTCAGGGTTTATTCAAATTCTGAATAAAATTCCAGATTTTTCTGGATATAATTTTTCTTAATTTTTTTAAAGTAATTCTGACCATACACCACTTCAAAGTATTACATATTACTTAAATTACTTCTTTAATTATCCATCTATAAATGGTAACATTTAAGTTAACTAAACTTATTAAAAAATCGGGAAAGTAAAAAATAGAAATAAATATATAAAAATTACACGACTTAATTATGAATGTTTTTTTCAGTCCTTAGAAATATCTAACTATATAGAAAGGGTACTTTTTTGTATATAAAATTGAATAACGATGTTCCTTAATTTATGCAAGTGACTTTATTAACGAACACAAAAGTTCTTAATGTTACAAGCTGTTAGAAATATTTTCTAAAATTCTTTGAAAGTTGTTTTTGAAGAAATTTTAAGAGTTATTACTCTTAAAATTTCTTCAAAAATTTTGAAAACTTTAAAATCAGATCAAACTTCTTGAAATCTACATGCATCTCCTGGGAGTCAATCAAAAGGAATTGAATGGAAATCTTTGAAATCCCTGAAAATCTTTGAAATTCTCTGAACTCCTATAAAGTCGGCGATATAATGGCGATAAATTGAATGAATTTGAATCTGATTGGCTAACTCATCATATTTTTAGAGCTAATTAAGCTTTTACAAACTCCCTGAATAATTTAGAAGGATAATAACAAAAACGAAAAAAGTTAGGTATATGCAGGTCTCACTACCGTACAGCACAATGGGTGCAAGTACAGAGTTATAGTGCGGCATAGTGGGTGCAAGTACAGAGTAATAGAGCAGCACAGTGAGTGCAAGTATAAAGTTATAGTGCAGCACAGTGGGTGCAAGTACAGAGTTATGGTGCAGCACAGTGGGTGCCAGTGCAGAGTAATATAGCAGCGCAGTGAGTGCAAGTACAGTTATAGTGAAGCACAGTGGGTGCGAGTGCAGAATAATAGAACAGCACAGTGGGTGCAAGTACGGAGTTATAGTGCAGCACAGTGGGTGCAAGTACAGAGGAATAGAGCAGCGCAGTGAGTGCAAGTACAGTTATAGTGAAGCACAGTGGGTGCGAGTACAGAATAATAGAACAGCACAGTGGGTACAAGTACAGAGTAATAGAGCATCACAGTGGATGCAGTACAGAGTTATAGTGCAGCACAATGGGTGCAAGTACAGAATTGTAGAGCAGCACAGTGGGTGTGAGTACAGAGATATAGTACCTAAATTCAGCATAAAAAATGTGATTTCTTCTCTAGTTTGATCCCGATTTCGTGATAAAACGTAGAATGAAAACGCTGAGACTGAGCAACAGTTTAGCAAGAAATCCAGTTTATCTCAATGTCGACGAAATGGAGAATTTTGTGAGGAAGGAAGAAGAAGTTTTTCAAAGTTTTTATCCCCAGGCGTTTGTCGAATGGCAAATAGCTTGTTCCTGCATAGGTAATCCTTATGTTTTCTCAGATATCGTCCTTATCGTTTCTCCTTTCTTCGAACACGGATCACGTTTCATCGCAGTTTTCCACATGGATGCGCCGCTAGTCTCAATATTTTCCTGAAAGCCAAGCCAGTGCAGTCACTTTAAGCTTGGCGCGTCGTATTACAAGACTATGGTTTCGATTGGTTTCGATTTACTTAAGTGTCCTCGTAGCTTCCGTATCAAGGGATTTATGCTTCAGGTGGAAAGGCAGGTAGCTCAAAATAAAACCTAGAGACCCCATTTCGCTCGATTGAAAGCGGATTTCGATCTTTTAATCCTTAAACAGAGTGGCAGCAAATTTATTTATTCATTTCGACTAAAAAATTATTTTTCTACCATAAAAGACGAATTTCAATTCCAAACGGAGGAATTTTCAACAAAACGGTTGAATTTTTGACCAAAAAATACCAATTTCCAACACAATAGTTCAATTTTCAACCTGAAAAATTTATTTTTAAATAAGAAGATAAATTTTCTGCCACAAAAGATGAATTTGAAATAATACATGAATTTTGAACCAAATAGTTGAATTTTTAAATAAAATAGCCAATTTTTAAACCCTGAATGGAATAGTTGAATTTTCCGTTTTAAAAAATTATTTCCAACAACAAAAACGAATTTTCAATAAAATAGTTGAATTTTCAACCGAAAAGAATGACTTTCTAACAGAATTGTTGAATTTTCAACATAATAATTAAATTTTTAACCAAATAGTTCAATTTTCGACAAAAAAGATGACTTTTTAAGAAAATAGCTGAATTTTCAACAAATTATTTAGATTTTTAACCAAATAGTTGTATTCTCAACCAAAGCAGAATAATTTTTAACCAAATAGTTGCATTTTTTTACAACAAGATTAATTTTCTGCCAAAAGAGATGAATTCAAACTCAAAATTACGAATTTTCAACAAAACAGTTGAATTTTTGACCAAGAAGATAACTTTTTAAAAAAATAATTAAATTTTCAACAAAATGGTTGAATTTTTAACCAAATTGTTAAATTTTTAACCCAATGGTTGATTTTTCAAACAAACAAGATTAAAATTAAAACTAAAGCAGTTTAATTTTCAACAACAAAAGATGAATTTTAAACTAAATAGTTGATTTTTTCACAAAATGAAATAAATTCTGAATCAAAAATATAATAGTAGACTTTTCAATTGAAAATAATTAAATTTCAACCAAAAAATATGACTTTTCTACTTAAAAAATGAATTTTCTATGCAAAAGTATGAATGTTCCATAAAAAAGTTGAATTTTCAACAAATTAATAACATTTTTAACCATACAAGATGAATTCTCAACCAAAAATATAATAGTAACAAAATAATTTTCAACCAAATATTTGAATTTTCAACACAAAAAGATGATTTTTTAACAAAACAGTTGAATTTTCAGACCCATAAGGATTTTTTTTAAACAAAATTGTTAAATTTTCAAAAATAGAATTAAATTTTCAAACAGGAATGATTGTTTAGTCAAAAAACAAAAATTTGAAACAAATTGTTGAATTTTCGAGCCAAAAAAATGAATTTCCTACAGAACCAGAGTGTCTACCAGACGGATAATTTTTAATTCCAAAAAAGACAAATTTTCAACAGAAAATATAAATTTTCCACAAACAAACTGAATTTTCACCCCGAATTTATTGTCTGCCAAAAAGACGAATTTTTGACAAAATAGTTTAATTTTCAACCAATGAGATGAATTTTTACTAAAATGAACATGAGTGATTTTCAAGCAAAAAATTAATTTTTAACAACGTGGTTTAACCTTGAACCAAGTAATTGATTTTTTAACCAAAAAGACGTATTTTCACCGAATAAATGTAATACTAGATGATATTTCAACCAAAAAAGATTTTTATTTTAAGCAAAAGACAGTTGAATTCAACTAAAAAAGACGAATTTCCAAATAAAATAGTTGAAACCTCAACCAAACAGTTGCATTTTTAACCAAAAATGTTGAAATTTTTAACAAAAGAGATAAATTCTTAAACTGAAGAGACGAATTTCCAAAAAAGATTTAATTTGAAATTTTAACAACAAAATATTAATTTTCAACGATAAAGTTAATTTTTTACAAGAAATATTTGAATTTTCAACTCAAAAAGATAAATTTTTAAACAAAAAGGAGGACTTTATCAGAAAATTGTTGAATTTGCAACCAAATAATAAAATTCTTAACTATAAATACATTATCGTCAGGAGGAAGCAACTAAAAAAAAATAGATATAGAAATACACGCTGTTTTCCTCAACCATTAATATTCAAAGACAAAAATTTTAATCTCGTAATATTTTTACCATACAATCTTTCATAAGCGAAATAAAACAATTTCAAATAAAAAAGCCACCCTTTCATGATAGAAAGGTTAAAATATTCAAACGAAACTGGCGAGACAAATAATTAAATGCTGACCTTTTCTTAATGGCGATAAATTGAATGAATTTGAAAGTGATTGGCTAATTCATTATAATTTAAAAAGTAATTAAGCTTTCGCCAACTCCCTGACTAATTTAGGTAGATAATAATTACCTGATAAATTAGTAATCTGCAGTTTATATTCAGAAAAAATATGATTCATACAGAGACACTAAATCGTGCTTAATTACGTTAGAGTCTAATTACGTTTTGCTGTTGCATCTTCTTTTTTTGGAATTAAAACAAAGCTAACTCTGCAGTGTGGAACTGATTATCGCGAACCTCTGTGGTTTGTTTCACGCAAGAAAGCACTAAAATCACCAACAGTGGGAAAAGAAAGCTTGCGCTGTTGGAATATGAAAATGTGGAATGTCGTTAGTTCTAATCTACTGTGATTATAGACCATGCCGAGGCCCATTTGTGCTTTAAAGAGTTCGAAACGATCTTTCAGGGTACCTACTCGACGGATGGTTTTAAATTCCCGCTCATTTTTTCCCGAATAATTTAAAACGGTTCAAAAACTTTGAATGATTTTCAACGAGTTTGAAAAATCTCCAGAGATTTCTAAGCATTTTAAAAGACTTCAAAAAGATTTCTGATTTGCAACAGGGAATTTTGGAAAAGAATTATAATTCTGGGTTGGAACGTCAGATCATTTTTGGTCATAAGAATTACAATTCTGATTTGGAACATGACCAACCTTTTCTATTATTTTCTTGCTGTGTACAGGTCTCGCTACCGTACAGCACAGTGGGTGCAAGTACAAAGTTATAGTGCAGCACAGTGGGTGCAAGTACAGAGATATAGAACCTTTTTTGATTCTCGTAATCGGATCACTTTTATATTGAATAGAAGACTGAAGTGAGCTGCAGCACTTTTGATACCTTGATACTCCTTTCTCTTCCAATTTTATCAAAATAGTTGCATCTATAAAAAAGTGTTTGTAGTGGCGTGGTTCCGAGACCTAAATTCAGCATAAGAAATTGGATTTCTTCTCTAGTTTGATACCGATTTTGTACTTGCACAGTGGGTGCAAGTACAGAGTTATAGTACAGCGCAGTGGGTGCAAGAACGAGTTATAGTGCAGCACAGTGGGTGCAAATACAGAATTATAGTGCAGCACAGTGGGTGCAAGAATAGAGTTATAGCGCAGCACAGTGGGTGCATGAACAGAATCATTAGATCATTTTTTATTCTCGAAATTGGATAATTTTTATAATTAATGGAAGATTCAAATGACCTGTAGCAATTTTGATACCTCAGGATATACTGTGGCTCTTTTCTCTTTCAATTACCCTTGGTTGGTTTCACCTTCACCTAGGAGCATTATCCGTCCGAGCAAACGTTGCGATTTGATTCGTATCCAGACACTAAGGATTTTTAAGGATTTTTTTCTAAACATTTCAAAAGACTTCAAAAAGATTTCTGATTTGGAACAAGGAATTTTGGAAAAGAATTATCATTCTGAGTTGGAACATCAGATCATTTTTGGTCATAAGAATTACAATTCTGATTTAAAACATGACCAAACCTTTTCTATTATTTTCTTTCTATGTCCAGGTCTCGCTACCGTACAGCACAGTGGGTGCAAGTATAGAGTTATAGTGCAGCACAGTGGGTGCAAGAACAGAGTTATAGTGCAGCACAGTGAGTGCAAGAACAAAGTTCTAGTGCAGCACAGAGGGTGCAAGTACAGAGTTCTAGTGCAGCACAGTGGTTGCAAGAACAGAGTTATAGCGCAGCACAGTGGGTGCATGAACAGAATCATTAGATCATTTTTTTATTCTCGAAATTGGATAATTTTGATATCAAATGGAAGATTGAAATGAGCTGCAGCACTTTTGATACCTCAGGATATACTGTGGCTCTTTTCCATTTCAATTACCCTTGGTTGGTTTCATCTTCACCTAGGAGCATTATCGGTCCGAGCAAACGTTGCAATTTGATTCGTATCCAGAGACTAAGGACCACCCCGTTACGTTAAGATAAGAAGAGCTAGTGTCTGCAAGAAACTTCGAAGACCCCTGACCTCCAGAAACTCGCGATACGACGATTGAGAGAAACTTTGGCGAACAAACGGGAAGGAAAAGCACCCCATCACGTGACCGTTACATCTTCCGACCTTTCTTCAACTTGGAAAGAGTTTAGTTTAGGAGTTTATCTCGAATTCGCAACTATGATAGGTGGTTCAGGGTTCTCTCCAATCGCCTGGATCGCTTGCAATTTAAAGGTTTTCGCTTCAAGGCCAAGAACGATCAATACTGGTGCCAATTCACCCCGTCTAGGATCTCATTGCAGAAAAATTTATCGGGGGTGAAACGATAAAAAAATGTCTCCATGGTCCGCGTAAAAGCTCCGAGCAGGATTATAAACCACGAAAATAAATTATACCGCCAGACCTGGTGTCTACATGCAAGGGAAACAAACAAAATTTCGGCTCCAACAAATAAAAAAGATTCCTGATAAGAAAACTCAGGCTTCAGAAGTCATCAGGGTGTCTCCCTTCGAACTATTTTTAAACATTTTAAAAGATATATGAGATTTTTTATTTGGAACAGGGAATTTGGGAAATTAATTATAATTCTGATTCGGAACATCAGATTATTTTTGGTCATAAGGATAGGAAATCTAATTTGGAACAGAGAATTTTGTAATAAAATTCTTCTTCTTCTGAATTTGGACAGGGGTTTTTTTAATTCCCTTTTTATAGATCAGGATTGAAATTAATTTCCAAAATAGCCTTTTCATTTGAAAAATTACCTGTTCCAGGACAAAATTATAATTCTTTACTGAAATTCCCTGTCAAAAATTAAAAATTATAATTCTTTTAGAAAATTGAGTCCCAATAGTCAAAATTATAATTATTTACTGAAATCCCTTTTTCCAAATTCAAAATTATGATTTTTTGAAAATTTTTCTGTCCCAAAGTGAAAATTATCATTATTTACAAAATTCCAAGTTTCAAAGTCAAAATTTATCATTCTTTGGGGAAATTCTTGTTTCATTTGTCAAAATTATCTTCCTTTACTAAGATTCCCTGTAAAAAACTCAAAATTATAATTCTTTGAGAAAATTCCTTGTTCTAATTGTCAAAATTATATTTTTTTTTTACTGAAATTCCCATTTCCAAATTTAAACTTATAAATCATTTAGAAAAGTGAATACGTCAAAGTGAAAATTATAATTATTTACTAAATTCCCTGTTCGAGAGTCAAAATTATAATATATCAAAAATTCCCTTACGGGAATCGCCCGTCCCAATTGTCAAAATTATAGCTCTTTTTGAAATTCCCTCTTCAAAAGTAAAAATTATAATTCTTTATGGGAATGACCTGTCCAAATTATCAAAATCATAACTCCTTAAGAAAATTCCTTGCCCGAATTGTCAAAATTACATTTCTTTATTGAAATTACCTGTTCCAAAGTCAACTTTATAATTCTTTATGGGAATATCCTGTCGCAATTGTGAAAATTTTTATTTTTTTCACTGAAACTTCCAGCAAAAACTCAAAATTATAATTCTTTGAAAACATTTCTTGTCTCATTTTTAAAAATTATATTTCTTTGCTGGATTTCCCTTTTCCAAATTAAAAATTACAATTCATTCAGAAAATTCTCTACCCCAAAGTAAAAATTAGAATTCTTTACGAAATTCCCTGTTTAAAAGTCAAAATTGTAATTCTTTACGGGTATTCCCTGTTTCAATTGTCAAATTTCAAATGTCAAAAACTCAAAATTATAATTTGTTGAGAAAATTCCTTGCCCCAATTGTCAAAATTGATTTCTCTACGGAAGTTCCCTTTTCCAAACTAAAAATTATAATTCTTTTAGAAAATTCTCCGTTCCGAAGTCAAAATCATAATTCTTTAAGAAATTTCCTGTTACAAAGTCAAATTTATATTTTTTTTTACTGAAATTTTCTGTCTCAATTGTCAAAACAATATTTCTTTACTGAAGTTTTCGGTCAAAAACTCAAAATTATAATTCTTTGAGAAAATTTCTGGTCCCAATTGTAAAAAGTATATTTCCTTATGGGATTCCCTTTCCCAAATTAACAATTAGAATTCATTCAGAAAATTCTCTGCCCCAAAGTCAAAATTATAGTTCTTTTTGAAATTCCCTGTTCAAAAGTAAAAATTATCATTCTTTACGGGAATTCCCCGTCCCAATTGTCAAATGGCAAAAACTCAAAATTATAATTTAAAAAAAAAATTCCTTGTCCCAATTGTCGAAATTATATTTCTTTATTGAAGTACACTTTTCCAAACTCAAAATCATAATTCTTTTAGAAAATTCTCCGTTCCAAAGTCAAAATTATTATAATATTATTATTATATATTTTATTATTAATTATAGTATTAATTATAGTATTAATGATAGTATTAATATATTATTATTATATATAATAAATTACGAAATTTCCTGTTCCATAGACAAATTTATATTTTTTTACTGAAATTTCATATCCAGAACTAAACATTATATTTCTTTAGTGAAATTCCGTTTCCAAAACTCAAAATTATAATTCTTTGAGAAAATTCCCTGTCCCAATTGTCAAAATTATACTATTTCTTTACTGAAATTTCATTCCCCACACTCAAAATTATAAGTCTTTTATGAAATTCTTATCCCAAAGTCAAAATTGTAATTCTCTACGAAATTCCTAGTCCAAAAGTTAAAACTGTAATGCTTTACGGGAATTCCTTATCCCAATTGTCAAAACTTTACTGAAATGCCCTCTTCTGAACTCAATATTATATTTCTTTACTGAGATTCCATGTCGTAACTTAGAATTATAAACCTTATAGAAAATTCCCTCTCCCAATTGCCAAAATTATACTTGTTTACTGAAATTCCCTTTCCCAAATTCAAAATTACAATTATTTTAGAAAATTCACTGTTTCAAAAATTGCCCGATTTTCCGATCAGCTAGATCCCCTGGTAATGCGTTACTTTAAAGGTTACTAAACATTACTAAAACCTAATATTATCATGTGTAACAAAAAGAATCTTAGGAATGACTTATATGAAATTTTCCCCGCATGTCGGGTGTGTAATAAAAAAAATGATACCAATCCAAATGAAATCCCTCACCCCGGGATGGAAAAGTGGAATAACAGACATTCTCGGTAAGAAGCGAGCGTATTTTAAATATCTAAAATTCTTTTCATGGACGTCAAAGAAGTCTGATTAATGGCGTTGATCGAGCGAGCTAGAAAACGAGAAAGCTGAATAGATGGTGAAAAAACAGAGAGAGAAATGGGTAATTCATCGAAGCAGACAGAATGTACTCCTCTGTACGATTTAATAGGATCAAACATTGCGAAATGAGTGTTAGCTCGTTGAAGAAATATTCACTGAACAATCTCACTGGCAAAATGTATAGTCGGCTGACTCTGGTTCGAGTTTGATGAAAACTCTGATCAGAAACGTTTTTCATCGATTTCGAGCGACTGTTTCATTTTTTTCTCAACGAGAATTCTAATAGCTCTTAACCGAGTTGTTTCCGGGTCCGAAAAATATATGACAAACTGTTATCGTCTCTTTTATACGTTTCGAGTCACATCGAACATTTTCAGTCAATCTTAGGCATAAAGTAAGGCAAATTACTAGAAGACTTGAAAGAAGTCGCATTAGTCGTATAAAACTAGAACAATAGTTGCAATTTCGACAAAAATCGACAAAAAGTCACATCAAATTTTTAAAGAAGGGAGTCATCGTGAATCAGATACCCTACAGTTTATAATTAACCCTATAGTATATTCGCTGATCACGCTGCCAGTTGATGCGACTATAAACATTTTTAAAAAAATCGAATACAATGAAAAAAACGTACCAGACACTGAATAACTGAAATAATAACTTTAGTTGTTAGGGAATATAAACTAGATAATTATTATTGACTTTCGAATATTAATTGCATAACCAAAATAAACTTTAAAGTTAAAACTACTACAGGTACAGTATATTACAGGATAGATATATGCAACAATCCCACCGCTGCCACCAACGGCTTCTTGTGTATACTATAGACATATACAGACTTTTCTCAGCCGAAAATGATCTCAAAGCAGAAATAGGGTGATTTTTCACAAAAATAGAGGAATAAATTCTTTTGAACAAAATTAATATAGAGACAATATTAAATTCAATATAAAACGTTTTAAATTCCTAAGATTTCAAATTGAAATATATTGTATTTTCAACAAAGTAGTTGAATTATTAATCAAGAGAGACGAGTTTTCAACCAAAAGACGAATATTTAACAGAAGATTTGAATTTTCAAGTTAAAAAGTCGATTGGTTTAGAAAGCAGTTGACTTTTAAGCCCGAAAAATTAATTTTCAATCAAATAGTAAAGTTTAAAAAAATTGTTTTCAACCAGTTGTATTTACAACCAAATAGCTGAGAACTTCCAAGCAATAGAGACGAAATTTTAACAAAGTAATTAAAGTTTAACAAAATAGTCGAATCTTCAATCTACAATAATGAATTTTTACACAAATGGTCGAATTTTCAAACACAAAAGATTAAAATTCAATCAAATAAATTAATTTTAATTCCGAAAGGATGAATCTTTCAAAATACAATGGAATTATCAACCTGTAAAGTTGAATTTTTATCCCAATAGTTGAATTTTAAAAAAATAATAATTTTCGATGAAATAATTCAACTTTTAATCAGAAGAGGCGAATTTTTAACAAAATAAATTAATTTTTAACCAAACAGTTCAATTTTCAAGCAAAAGGATAGTTTTTCTAGAAGACAGTTGAATTTTCAACAAAAAAGTTTATTTTCAACCAAGAATGATTAATTCTCAAACAAAAAAGATGACTTTTTCACAATAGTAAGACGAATTTTTAACAAAACTGTTGAATTCTTGACCAAAAAATATGACTTTTGAACAAAATAATTATTTTTTTAACCAAATGGTGGAATTTTCACATAAAAGAGATTAAACCTCAAGCACAGTTACATTTTCAACAGAAAAGGCGAATTTTTTAGAAGACAGTTTAATTATCAAACTAAAAAGTCGAATTTTCAACCAAATAAATCATTTCCAACAAAGAAAGTTGAATTTGCAAACAAAAAATATGACTTTTCCACCTTGAAAGCTGAATTTTCAATAATGAAACATGAATTTTCAATACAATAAATACATTTTTAAATAATATAGTTGAATTTACAATTAAAAACAATAATTTTCAACCAACAAGATAAATTTTCTGACAAAAAAAGAAGAATTTTCAACAAAATACATGAATTTTCAAACAAAAAATATTACTTTTCCACCTTAAAAGCTGGATTTTCAATAATGAAATATAAATTTGCAATACAAACGATACATTTTTAACCCGATATAGTTGAATTTACAACTAAAAACAATAATTTTCAACCAACAAGATAAATTTTCTACCAGAAAAAGAAGCATGTTCAACAAAATACATGAATTTTCGAACAAAAAATATGACTTTTCCACCTTAAAAGCTGGATTTTCAATAATGAAACATGAATTTTCAACAAAATACGTGAATTATCAAACAAAAAATATTACTTTTTCATCTTAAAAGCTGGATTTTCAATAACGAAACATGAATTTTTAACACAACAGATACATTTTTAACCAAATATAGTTGAACTTACAACTAAAAACTATAATTTTCAACCAGCAAGATAAATTTTCTACCAAAAAAAGAAGAATTTTCAAACAAATAGTTGAATTTTCAATCAAAAGATGAATTTTCAACGAAGATAAATTTTCCACCGAAAAAGACGATTTTTTAACCAATTATTTGAAGTTTCAGCTAAAAAAGATACATTTTCAATAAAAATTGGAATAGTTAAAGTTTGAATTAATTTTCTACCAAAAGAGACGAATTTTTAACAAAAAAGTTGACTTTTCAAGTTAATAAGTCGAATTTCGAACAAAAAAGATTATTTTCTACAACAACAAAATAATTTTTAATGAAATAGTTGAAATTCAACTAAATAATATTAATTTTCAATCAATCAGTTGCATTAACAACTAAATAGTTGAACTTTCAACCTACAAAGATGAATTTTCAAGCAAAAAAGACGACTTTTCTACAAAACCTATAAATTTTGAACCTGAAAATATAAATTTTCGAGAAAAAAGTTAATTTTTAAACAAACGGATGAATTTTCTACCAAATTATTAAATATTCAATCTCAAAAGGTGAGTTTTCTACAAAACAATTGAATTTTTTAACCGAAAATGTGAATTTTAAACAAAAGACTTCAATTTGAACCAAATACTTGAATTTTCAATAAAATATTTAAATATTATACCAAAACAGATTAATTTTCAACCAAACAGTTAACTTTTCCACCAAAAAATATGAAATTTCTATCCAAAGAGATGAATTTTCAAGAAAGTATGAATTTTCTAAAAAAACAACAGTTAAACTTTTAGCCCGAAAATATTAATTTTCAACCAAATAGTTAAATTTTCTACCTAACAATATCCATTTTCAAACAAAAAGTTAATTTTCAATAAACCAATCCAAAGTAAAAAAAATTCCCCGTTTGTTCCCAGTGCTCAAAATTCCAGGTTATTTCCCGGTTTTCCGGTCAGTTTGCTTTGAAATCATTTTAGAGGTAGTGTGAATATTTTATTCAGAGAGCAATATAAATTTGTTCAGTGAAGGGAGGGATATTTGATGTTTGCTTGTCGTTGATTAATGTTTTTGTATCGAAAAATTCGTCATGGGATTTTTTTTCAACGTGACTTTTCATAGCCTGAGCATAAAATTGCTGAAAATAGCCAAAAGCCGTATATGACTCGTGGAGAATTGGGATTCTGAAAGGGATGGGAACTGAATGTACCCCTCTCCAGCTATAAAGTTACGCTCGATATAATAATTCACTTTACCTGCTCTCTACAGTTAGGGTTGTTTTTTAATCCCCGAGTATGTATACAAAGTTTTTCCAAGTCGGAAAACATGTTTGGATTTGAATTGCAGATTCAGATATTAATTCATCAATTTTTTCCAGAGCACTTGTTGCTCTTCACATTATTATTACGTCTAACGAATCTCATTTTCCAGAAAAAATTCTGGATTTTAACTAAAAGTGTAGTTATTTTTCAGGGACCTCTATTCACGGACCCCTTCCCAGAAAATTACTAAATTGTTACTAACAATCTAGTGCTTTTTTGGCAAAATGAGATTTCGGCAAAGCCTGGAAGACCAAGAAAAGTTATAGAATTTTGAAAAAATTACTGACATTTTTTGAAGATTTTAAGAGATTCTTAAACAGAGTTTAAAGATTTCTGATTTGGAACATGAGATTTCAGAAAAAAAATAGAATTCTGATTTGGAACAGAGAGTTTTGTGCAAAAAAAGTGTAAATTATAATTATATACGGAAATTTCCTGTTCCAACGTGAGAATTATGATTCTCAAAACTATAATTTTTTACAAAAATTCCCTGTTTCAAAATCTAAATTCGAATTCTTCACGGAAATTCCCTATTCCAAGTCACAATTACTTTAATTTCCAAAAATTCCCTTTTTCAAGTCAGAATTATATTTATTTAAAACATTTTCTATTATAATTCAGAAATATAGTAACTCCCTTTTTCGGCAATTTGGAAGAGGGCAGTTTCTAATTATCGCAAGTTTTTATTTGCGAAAAAACAAAACTTTTAAATTCAAAAACATTCTGAACTGGAAGATTTTTCAAAATCTGACAATTTCTGACTTGAAGCAAGGATTGTTTTGATAAGTCTCCTTTTTATAAATCAGAATTATTATTTTTTTTATTTCTCGTTCCATGTCAAAAATTACCTGTTCCAAGACAAAATTATAATTCTTTAAGTAATTTTCTGTTTCCAAATCAAAATTACAATTCCTTACGGGAATTTTGTAAATATTTTATTTAATTATTCCCCCTACAATCTCAGAACTATAATTCCAGCAGTTTTTTTATTCAGGCAATTTTTATTTGCAAATGAAAATTTGTAATTCAAACAAATTTTTATTTGGGACAAGAAATTTTCAAAATCTGAAGATTTCTGACTTGTAACAAGGATTGTTTTTGTAAATTCCCCTTTTATAGATCGAAATTAAAATTATTTTTCGAAATTTATCGTTCAATATCAAAAATTACCCGCTCCAACTCAAAATCATAATTCCTTAAGAAATTTCTTGTTCCAAAATCAAAATTATAATTCTTGACGGGAATTTTGTGTTATATTTCATTTATTTATTTTCCCCCCAAACCCAAAATTATAATTCTGTCAGAAAATTTCCTATATCAAGTAAAAAATTATATTTATTTACAAAATGTTCTATTTAATTTCAAAAATATAGTATAGTACTGGAAGAAGGAATTTTCAAAATCTGACGATCTCTGACTTGGAACAAGGATTTTTTTTACAAATCAGAATTAAAATTATTTTCCAAAATTTTCCATTCCATGTGTAAAATTACCTGCTTTAAGACAAAAATATAATTCTTTAAGAAATTCCGTGTTCCAAAGTCAAAATTATGATTCTTTACAGGATTGCAAAAATATTTTATTTACTTATCTCTCCTTCAAACTCAGAATTATAATTGTTTTTGAAATTCCCTATACAACTCAAAAATTATATTTGTTAACAACATTTATTGTTATAATTCAGGATTATAGCACCTTCGTTTCCCAAAATTTGGAAGAGGAAAGTTTCAAATTGTGACGAAATTTGACTTGGAACAGGGATATTTTTTCATTCCCTTCTTCTAAATCAGAATAAAAATTATTTTCAAAAACCTCCCGATTTCCCGGCCAGGTAGACACCCTGGAACTTTTTTTTATACTAAAAACAATATGATTAGAATTCCAGAATTAAACAATTTTTGAAAATAATATAAGTGAGCATTATTGAAATTGAATAGAATTGACTGGATTAAAAAAAAATACACCTCGAATTTTTTCCAAAGTTGACCCGAAAACTGTCACCTAAAATTTTTGGTACCAAATTAAAAATACATTTTCTTCTTTAATAAAATCTAGACGATATTTAAAGCTTTAATTCCATGAGAGAAAAATAAGTGACACTTTCAACTCCCATTGTCCTGCATATTTTCGACGAATGAGCACGAGCATTTCGCAATCAACCGCACAATTAAACTAACGAAATTGAAATTGCCGCGTAATTTAAAAATCCAGACTGCTGAAACTGTCGGGGACGATAATCATTTTATTTATTCATTTTCCACGAAGCCTCCTGGATATTCTGGTATTATTAATGCCCGCATTCTCTTAATCCCCCTTTCTCCCATAGGACAGGCGCAGGCTTTCGTTTCTCTTTCAAAGTCTGCTAAACATCGTCCCGAAAAATTATTATTAATAAAAATTATTTTATTAAATGAAAATTAATTGATTTACTAATGTTAAACATTTTTCATAGTTATTTGGCTAATTGTAATGGTAAGACTCTATAGTTCTTTTCTAAGGTGTTGAGTAACTTTTAGAATTTCTTCCTTAGATCCCTTGGTCGATGAAAAGATTTTTGAATGTAACATCAAAAAAGCATGTTAATTATTTCCAAAGTTATTCCAATCTTTCGAAAACATCTCAATTAAAATTTTTTTTTCAATATCTCGCGTTATTATGAAGTTTTTTGGAAAATGATTTGAGTTCTGATTTATAAAAAGGCAAGTTACAAGAACAATCCCTGTTTCAAGTCAAAAATCGTTAGATTTTAAAAACTTGTTGTTCCCAAAAGAGATGAATTTTGAAACAAAAAAGATGAATTTTCAACAAAAATTAATAAATAAAAATAAAAGTAATTTCACTGAGTCAAGTACCTATTTTTGATAATAAGAAAGATTCATCGACGTTTACTACTGCAATTTGTATGTTTATGTTCTATCTTTAGATAGGTATATAAGTATGTAAATAAGTAATGTGCAATCACAGAAAATAGAGATATTACATTTCTTATTCGTGAAACATTAGTTTTAGAAGTGTTTGTAAAGAGAGAAGTTGATCATTTTAACCAAAACATTTTGAATTTTTTGTTTGTTTGAAAAAGAAAACTTTAAAAATTCATAATCTCAAACACTCAAATACTGATTTTTGGAAACATACAATGTTAAAAATGTTTATAATTTTACCACACTTAGACTGTGCTTTTGTATAGTAAATTTACATTCCCGGAATGATAATCCCAAATTACGATACATTTGCATTAAAATCTTTAGTAAAATTTTTAGAATCCAATTTCCAAATTTCGTAATTACTAGTACCACTATAACAAAATTAATAGAAGAAATGATTTGGTTTGTTTTTCAGACCCAAGAATATGTAAAAGGTGGTTTTTGTTTTTGACCTTTGGTCTTTGGAATTTAATTTTTTTAAATAAAGAAGACTTTATCTGAAATAACGTCAATGTTAAATGTTGTAACCTATAGAAATTATGTTTTCGGGATGCCTCCGGAGTACTTTTTACCAAATATGACAAAAATAGTTAGGCCCCTTATTAAAATAACTCAATATTTGTCGTTTTTTAAACAATTTATATGATTTTTTTTTAATGAACCAGTCACAAAGTTTTCTCTGCGGAAACCCTTTAACTTTCCATCCGAAAAAAGTTTCTACGTATGGTTGATATTCATTGACTATTCACTCCCCTTTAGATTTTATAAAACTTGCCAAAAATTGTGTATCATATATAAACATTGTATCCAGATGAATTAAAGTAGATTAAATTATATTTAAAACTGAAAAATAAAATTAATTCTAGCTTTCATAGAACAGAAGTTATAGTTTGTCATAGTAGCATGCTTTTCATGGAATTCTTTTTACAAATTGAATAATCGAATTATGGTAACTTTTTGTGTTAATATAACAATCCGATGAATTTCTTATTCAATTTTATGCTGTTATTCAATGTTTCAAATATCGAGAGATTTAGTAATTCACAATACAAATCGAAAAAAGATTTGGTTATTCGTTTTGGTAAAACTATAAGGGATGGTTTTAAATATTGACTTTTAACAATTTTCTTTCCCAAGCGAGTTAAAGAGAACACAGAGGAAAGTACTGATGTAATATATAAGAAAAAGGTTTTTAATAAAAAATGCGATCTTCAATAAAATTCCATAAATAGCAGCCTCTACTATGAGAGAACTTTTGTTCTATGGAAATTAAAATTAATTGTCTCTTTTAGTTTTAAAGACAATTTAATCTACTTCAATTCACATTCAGACAATTATCATCTAAGATACATAGAAAACAAGATATAACTTCTGAACTAATAACACTAACAAATTCTTTTTTTTTAATTGTTAAGAAATTTGTGAAATTTATTTTTGTTTTATTAAAACTTTTGCATAAAATACACCAGAAGCGTTCACACATTTTTCAAAATCCAAAAAGAAGCGGAAATTCAATAAATATTAATCACATATAGGAACAATGGAACATATAGGAAACATGCCCTTGTTTTAAATTATGTTTTTGACATTTTTCCTTCTTAAAATTTACTAAATACAGACTTTCTCGTTTTTAAAAAATCGGCTCTTGGTCAACTCTAGATTTTGAAACTATTTCTCTTCACGCGGAGGCGTACTTTTTCCTTGAGTAATATTTCTCTGTCTGTACGATGCGCACATAACTGTCAATAGAATTTGTAGGACCTGCCATTAAGTTAGAAATGTTGACAAAAATCTTTTTTTAAATGCAAGCTATATTTGTGAAGATTCAAATAACTCTTATGAAAATATAAGTAACCTCAATTTTTATTTCCGAAAGTTCATTGAGAATGCTACCTAAAGAAAGTGGGGGCTAAACGGGACACGCTGGAAAAATAGGGCCAGTCATAATTTCATATTTTATGATTTGATTTCTCTTTTCCTTCATAAAAATCCGAAAGATTTTTCATTGTTTTCTGTAAAATAAATGTCGAATTGTCTTTTATAGATTGTTTGGTTCAGTTTCGTCAGGAAGTTCTGATAAAAATAATATTTGCATAATATCACCTATCATATAATATATGGTCTTAATTCAATTATTTTGTCAGACTGTAGATGTAATCAGTCATTCTAAATTATCCAATCTGTTTAATTTTAATTTAAAAAAGGTCAATTTTCAACAAAGAAGAGTAATTTGTTAACAAAAAAGAAAAAATTTCAATAAAATACAAGAATTTTGTAATTTGAAATTTATTAAAAAGTTCCTAGGTTTCCAACCAAAAATATATAAATAATAGCTTAAAGTAGTTCCACAAAAATGTTCAATTAAAAAAGATCGATTTTCAAGACGAAAAAATGAGTTTTCAACAAAATAGTTCCATTTTCAACCCAACAGATAAATTTTCAACTAGAATAAGGAATCATTGAACAAAAGAATGCATTTTTAAGCAAACAGTTCAATTTTTATGCGAAAAAAATATTAATTTTTCGCGAAGAAGATTGATTTTATAGCAAAAACGACGAATTTTTAACAACATACCTGAATTTTTAAACACAAAATTGTATTTTCAACTAGAAAAGATTCATTTTTAACAACAACAAAAAATGAATTTTCAACCAAATAATTAAATTTTCCATCAAGCAGATGGATTTTTAACACAAATGGCGAATCATTAACTAAAAGAATGAATTTTTAACCAAGCAGTTCAAATTTGAACGATGCAGTTAAATTTAAAAAAAAAAAGGATTTTTCGGCCAAAAATATTAATTTTGTAGTAAAAAGACAAATTTTCAACGAAATACATAAATTTTCAAACAAATAGTTGAATTTTTAACTAAAAAAGATCAATTTTTAACCAAAAATTTGCAGTTAAAAACAATAATTTTTAACTACAAAAACAAAGAATTTTCAACAAAGTAGTTACATTTTCAACCGAAGAGATGGATTTTTAACAAAAATCATGAATCTTCAACCAAAAAAATGTTCTTTGAACAAAGTAGATAAATTTTTAACAAAGTAGTAAAATTTTCAATACAAAAATATGAAATCTCAACAAAAAATGTTTTAGTTGATATTTCAACAAAAAAAAAAAACAAAAAAAGCGTTGGTATTTCAACCAAAAATGATTTTAATTTTAAATTAAAAACAAATGATTAAACTAAAAAAGTAGAATTTTCAGCCAAAAAGATTTACTTTTCTACCAATAAAGAGGAATTTTCAACAAAATATATGCAATTTCGAAACAATAGTTCAAGTTTCCACTAAAGAAGATTAATTTTTAGGAGACAAATGGAATAATTCAGTTTTAATTAAAAAAATTATCCAAGAAACTACGAATTTTCAACAAAATATTTAAATTTTCAACCATAGAAATAAGTATTTAACTAAAATGATGAATGTGTAACCATAAAAATGAATTTTTAACAAAGAACAAAGCAGTTTACCTTTCAACCAAGTAATTGAATTTTCAATGAAAAAAAAAGAATTCTCAACAAAAAATGTAATAGTGACATTCAGTAACTTTCACTAATTAAATGAGTCATTTCGATTAATCTAATCCGCAACTTTCAATGTGTTAATCAGTCATTCATGGTTAACTTTAATCATTTATTAAAATGTAGGAATTTAATGAAGACTTTTAATTTAGAAATAATTTTACTATTTTATTATAATAATCTAATCAGTCACTTCTACTGCCAGAAGATCAGTCATTTCAAGCGACTATTTGATTCAGCCAGCAATATTGACTGATTTATCTGTTAAAACGACTGTTTTGACAGAAGAAATAATTGATTGTTCAGTCAAACTTTGGATTTCAATAACCAGTTACGCATAGCTAAATTAAATGTATCAACTTAACGATATGCAAAAACAAGGGTCAGAAATTACATATTACTACGTACAATCAATCTAAAAAATCGCCAATCTTTAAAATGATTTGTCAAATCGAAAAAAATAGATCGTTTTTTAATTTTTGTACATCTTGACGGAGGTTTCTAAGCGTACTTCACAAATGAATAATTCAGGTTGAAATTGTTTATTTAACAGTAGTTATTCAGAATTTTAGTTTTTGTTATCTCTTTAGGGAAAAGTTACAATTCTGATTTAATCCTAATGAGCAAGGCCTCATTTTATTCTTTGAAGGATTCTCTACAATCCTATTTAGGCGGTGCTTATTAAACTTTAAACTATCCTTGTTCATAACAATAATGTCTAAATGATGTCTAAATTATTTCTTTTCAATAAAACCCTCCCAAATAGAATTGTAAAGAATTCTTCAAAGAATAAAATGAGGCCTGGATCATTAGGATTAAATAAGTGTTGTAACTTTTCCCTAAAGAGAAAGCAAAAACTAAAATTCTGAATAACTACTGTTAAATAAATAATTTTAACCAGAATTATTTTTTCAGGAGTACACTTAGAAGCTTCCGTCAAGATTTTAAAGATAGGTGACTTTTGAGATTGATTGTACGTAGTGTACATCCTTAAAGCATTATTATTTATTGTAATTCCTTTGTGTACTTTATTGAGAAAAATCTAAAAATATGTCCCACTCAGCCCCGCCTTACGGTACTCGACAATGAGCATTTTTCATTACGTTCCATCCTGGTCCTCGAATAACGTTGACAAATCGACCAATTAATTCACCTGCATATAAAAACGAGATTTCAAAGCTTCAAGAAGAGCCCTAAAGTCACCAACCAAGCAAACAGTCTTTTTTGTAATCTAAGAAGATTGAAAACGCATTCCGAGATAACCCTTTCCTCATCTTTTCATCCGCACAAAGAGTTTCTTTACCGGCATCCTACTCACGACAGATTGAAAATGAAATATGGTAACGAAGTGGCTCGAGATGTAGGCCCTAATCCCTACGGCCTACAGAGTGGAGGCCTACAGTTCGGAAAATGGAAAACGGAAAAAGGAAGACGGTCCCTCATGCAGTCATTGAGCCCGGCCCCCTTTTGCCGTAGGACTCCAGTCATTTGTAAGACGGTAGGACACAATCATCCATGCACAGGAGGGTTCACACCTGCCTGTTCTATCTAGCCTAGCTGGGGCCAGGGTAGACTGTAGAGGCGTTTATGCGGGAATTAAATCAGCCGAAAGGAAGGTCTTCAGGAAAGGGGCGGGGGGTGGATTGTTGTGTCGGTGGAACCCGAAGGGCGATGGATTTCGAAAAAGCGAGGAAACAGCTGCGGTTAAGATAGAGCGGTTAGCGGTCGAAGTAGAGGATGGGAGATGGTATCTCTGAAAATAGGATCGTTGGGGTACGCATTGTGCCGTGGACAGTGTTAGTCTCGTCGCCATACTATTTTTAACTTAACTACCACTAGCCTCCTCGCGAAAGTCCCTGCCAGCGCCAATCGCACTTTCCGTTCTTTTAGCCGTTTTGCGGATGCGGGCCAAGAACGCTCGGGCGCCATCAGACTTCGCCAAGTACCACCGCAACCGGAAAATTCAAGAGATGGATGGATAAGACTCGGGAATTTAGACCTGCCGGAAATAATTATAAGAAATTGCTGGGTACTTTCGGATTTATGGAATTTCGAGTGGACATAGGTTCCAGAAAAAGATAAAAGCCCTCCATAAACTACGTGGCTCAGAGTTCTCTCAAAACATGGTTGAATTTTCAAACAAAGAGGATTCTTTACCGAGTAGTTGAACTTACAAGCAAGAGACGAATTTTCAACAAAATAGTGACATTTTAAAGTAAAAAAAAAAGAATTTTTTCCAAACAAGTTGAATTTTCAACCTACAAAGATGCATTTTCAGCCAAGTTGACGAATTTTGTAAGAAAATACTAGAGTTCAACTAAAAACAGTAGAATTGCCAACCAGTCGAATTGAACGAGAAAAAAAAGTTTTAACAAAATAGTTTAACTTTCAACCAAATAGATGGATTTTTAATCAAGAAAAATGAGTCTTAAACCAAATAGTTAAATTTAGAAGCAAAAAAAAACAGAATTTTTTCAAGACAGTTGAATTTTCGACCAGAAAAGACGCCTTTATCAAAATAGTTCAATTTTTAACCTACAAAGATGCACCTTCAACCAAATTGTGGAATTTTTAAACAAAACATTAGAATTTAACCAAAAACAGTTGAATTGTAAGCAAAAAAGTTCATTTTCAACTAAGAAAGATGACTTTTCTTCCAAAAGACAAATTTTCAACCAGTCGAATTGAACGAAAAAAAAAAAAAATTTTTAACAAAATTGTTGAATCTTCAACCAAATAAATGGATTTTCAATAATGAAAAATGAGTCTTAAATCAAGTAGTTGAATTTTCAACTAAACAAGATATTTTTTTAATCAAAAATGGAATTGTCCAATAAGTTTAAAAATTAATTTTCAACAACAAAAAACGAATTTTCAACTAGTTGAATTTAAAAGAAAAGGACGAATTTTTAACCAAATAGTTGAATAGAACCAAAAAGATCAATTTTCAATAAAAAAAATAATGTTATAAACAAAGACGAATTAAAAAATATATATAATAATTTTCTACCAAATAGTTGATTTCCCAACTTATGAAGGACACATTTTCAATAAAAAATTGAATAAAGAAATTTCCAGTTTAAAAATAAATTTTTACAAAAATAAATGACTTTTCAAGAAAAAGTTGAAGTTTTAACCTTAACCAATGAGGTGAATCAGAAAAAGAAATGGATTTTTAACAAAGTAGTTCAACTTTCAACCAAGTAATTGAATTTTTAAACAAAGAGATGAATTTTGATAAAAATAGTTAAATTTTCAACCAAAAAGATTAATTTTCAACCAAAAAGATTAATTTTCCACCAAAAAGATTAATTTTCTACCAAGAAAGACTAATTTTCTACAAAAAAGTTGAATTTTAATCTCAAAAATATTAATTTTCAACAAGAAAGTTAATTTACAAAATAATAGTTGAATTTAAAGCTAAAACGATCAATTTTTAATCAAAAATAGAATAGTTCAAATTTACAGTTGAAAAAAATTGACTTTCAACAAAAAAAAATAAATTAATTACCACCAAAATAGTTAAATTTTCAACCAAAATACAAATTTTTAACAAAAAAGTTGAATTTTTAAGACTAAAAGACGATTTTTCTACAAAATAGTTGAATTTTCAATCCCAAAATATGAATTTTTAACAAAAAAGTTAATTTTCTACCAAAAGTTAAATTGTCATAAAATAAGTTTATTTTAGACTAAATTGCTGAATTTTCAACAAAAAATATGAATTTTCAACAAAAAAGTTCATTTTCAACCTAATAGTTTAATTTTCTGCCTAATTGTTGCATTTTAAAGTAAAAAAGACGAATTTTCAACAAAATAGTTCAATTTTCAATTAAAGCAATGAGATCTCAACTAAAATGATGAATCTTTAAAAAAATGAATTATCAACAAAATAGTTCAATTTTCAACCAAGTAGCTGAATTTTCAGCCAAAAAAATATGACCTTTTAACAAAATAATTGCGTTTTCACCAAAATAATAAAATTTTCAACCAAACACTAAAATTTTTAACCAAATCGGGATTAATTCCGAACCAAAAATATAATAGTATACTTTTCAACAAAAATTAATTGAATTTTCTTATTGGGTTCTGTTAATTCAGTTCGAATTTAGGCGAAAAAAACGATAAAAATGAGAAAAAGGGTACATTTTTTGAAAAAAGGGGAAAAAGAAAAATTCTTTAAAAAATGAGAAAAGAGGCGTCATCTTTCGCAACATTTGCAAATTTTGTTGAAATTAATCATCAAGAAACGTACTGAATGTTATCTAAGTTTGTAACGTTACTTCCACCGCCCCCCCCCCAATCATTTGGTAAAATGACTTTTGGATTAGTGCGGGACCAAGTCATTTAATAAATCCATTAGTATAGACTAGATAGTCTTTTAGAAAGTCGGGAAATATTCCTTGAATATCATAACTCCTAAACTATTAAAATATTTAAAATTCATTATCAGAAAACAAGAGGCTTTCTTTTTTAGTAATGTTAGTGATACTATTAAGAGGCGGTTCAAAAAATAGGTAACGCTATTTTGAACACTTCTTCCATCCCTCCCCTTTTTCATGAAATAGATAAATTTCTTCTTCGACTTCATTTAGTAAGCGCCTAAAATAAAACACAAAGTATACAAACATATTATTTTAACAGACTTCACAGCCCAAAATGCTCTCAAAATACGGGAAACAGGGTGATTTATCACGTATATAGGGGAATCACAGGGGAATAAATACGTTAAAATAAAATTAATGCGTAGGTACCATATTGCATTCAGTGTGAAAACGCTTAAGATTTCAAGTCGAAATATATTGCATTTTCAAGAAAATAGTTCAATTTTCAAACAACAATAAATTTTCTACCAAAAGAAATGAATTTTCAAAGAACGAGTTGAATTTTCAATCTACAAAGACGAACTTTCAACCAAATTAACGAATTTTCAAACAAAAAAGATAACTCTCAACGACAAATATAATTTTTTATATTTCAACAAAGAAAATATTGTAATTTTAAATAAAAAATAGTCGAATTTAATCAAAAAGGTGAATTTTCAACAAAAAATGTAATAGCTGATATTTCAAACAAAAAAATTTTTACTTTTAAATCAAAAACAGTTGAATTAAAAAAAAAATTAACAAACTAACCAAAAAAAAAAAGATTTTTTAACAAAATAGTAAAATTTTTAAGCAAAAAGACGAATTTTTTACAAAATAGTTGAATTTTCAATCAAGAAGATTAATTTTCTACTGAAAAAGACTAATTTACAAGAAACTACATACATTTTTAACCAAACTGTTGAATTTCCAACTAAAAACGATCAATTTTCACCCAATAATGGTACAGCTAAATTTTCAGTTTAAAAAATAAACTTTTTACAACAAAAGACGAATTATCAACAAAATAGTTAAATTTTTAACCAAAAAAGACCAATTTTTAATAAATCAGTTGAATTTTTAAGCCATAAAGATACATTTTCTACCAAACTGTTGAATTTTCAACCTGAACATATGAATTTTCAAAAATAAACGTTATTTTTCAACCCCATAGTTGAATTTGATACTAAAACCTATTGAATTTGAATCAAAAATAAAATATTTAAATTTACAATTGGAAAAATGGATTTTTAACAACAAAAAAAGAATTTTCAATTAAATAGTTAAATTGTTAACCAAAGAGGTGAATCTTTAACTAATAAAATGAATTTCTAATAAAGTAGTTAACTTTGAACCAACTAGTTGAATTTTCAATGAAGAACATTAATCTTCTACAAAAAAAAGACGAATTTATAACAAAATATATAAATTTTCTGTCAAAATTGTTTAATTTTCCACTAAAAATGATCCATTTTCAATCAAAAGTGGAATAAATAAATTTGTAGTAAAAGAAATTAATTGTCAAGCCAAAAAAATCGATTTTCAATAAAATAGTTAAATTTTAAACCACAAAATACAATTTTTTACGCAGCAGTTGAATTTTTAATTGAAGCAGCTGAATTTAAAACAAAATACACAAATTTTCAACCAAATTGATGAATTTTCAAATAAACACTATCAATTTTCAAATAATAATGATATAGTTCAATTTTCAGTTAAAAAACATTAATTTTCAACAACAAAAAAATGAATTATCAAGAAAGTAGTTAAATTTTCAACCAAAAAAGACAAATCTTTAACGAAACAGTTGAATATTTAAACCAGAAAGACGAATTTTCTACAAAACAGTTGAATTTACAACCCAAAAATATTAAGTTTCAACGAGAAAGTTAATTTTCAACCAAATTAGTTGATTTTTCTACGAAGATAAAAGAACTGTCAATCCAAAAAGACGAATTTAAAAAACGGTTGAATTTTAAAGCTAAAAAGATGAATTTTCTACAAAACAGTTGAATTGTCAACCCCATAGTTGAATTTGAAAATAAAAACGATAATTTTCAATCAAAAATGAGATAGTTAAATTTAACAGTTGGAAAAATTGATTTTCAAACAAAAAAGAACGAATTTTCAACAAAATAGTTAAATTTTCAAACAAAGGGATGGATCTTCAACTGATAAAATAAATTTTTAACAAAGTACAGTGGAAATTGGAAAGTGGACTTCGACACGAATTCAGGGATTCCGAACGTAAACAGGCATGGTCGCAATAACGATTTCTTTTGGATTCGGAGGTATGACGCAATCTGATGCAACTGACGTACTAAGTGCGGCCCTCCTGTTGCTTGTCACGCTTGACTGAGCAGCGCCTCCCTTCTCGGCCCCGCGGCTCCGCTCATCACGAAACCGCCCGGCGGCATCAATTCTCGGAACGCACAAATTCAGTTTACTGAAATCCAGTTTACAGTGTAGTTGAACTTTCAACCAAGTAGTTGAATTTTCTATAAAGAAGATTAATTTTATACTAAAAAATGCGAATTCGCAACAAAATAAATAAATGTTCAACCAAATTGTTGAATTCCTAACTAGAAATGATAAATAAAATCACTAATTTTCATTTTTCAAGCACTTCAAAGAAAGCGTATCCCCATTTATATTTCTATATTTTGAACGACCCTAAAGGTGATCTTTAGTTCCCCATGATATTTTAGACGGCCTTAATAGCGTGAGACCCGACAGAAAAGCTTTTCAATTTCCCTCCTTCTTCCCATTATCTTATATAGGATCTTCGTTGATAAGGCACACATTACCCAGAGTCACTTATGTTCTCGGCTTAAGCGAAGGTAACTTTCTACCAAGTTTCCAACCGAAGCTTTCCCGAGCTTCTCTTGTTGTCGGCCAAGTCGTCTTTTTTTCGCCCATCTCGTGAAACGTAATTTCTGCTAAGTCCCCGTCGACGAAGAGGCGAGAGGATATTTTCCCACAGGATTTCTTTTCGTTTTCGAGCTCACTTTGCTGGAGCTGAATTCAAGGTCGATGAATTTGCATACGTCGTCCCATTTAGGGTGGAAACTCGAGCCCCTTTTGTTTCGAGAGTAGATACTGGATACGAATTCGTTAGGTCCACTTCATTAAGTCGAGATAATCAATTAGTCAATTTGAATACATCAGTATATTGGCAGGGGCGTTTCTGAACCACGAAACCTACCTTACCGACTTCCTGAACATCCTGCAGCTAAAGTGGTTCGTGTCCGCGCTAAACTTCTAGAATCTTCTTTGAAGGATCCCGATGGTGTCACAAGATGATATTGGCCAATTGTGAGAAACACAATTGGCACTTTCAAGGTTATATTTTGATTTGTTTTCGCATTTTCATTTGCCTGATTCTATCAGGATTTAGAGGAAGCTTCCTTTTTGGGTCACCTTGTTAAGATTTTATTTCTAGACTCGTTAGTTAGGAGAAATTTCTGGAGATTTTAAAAAGTGGCTTTAGAAATGAGCACTCTGGAATCCATTTTCGAGGCTGTACATAAAGACGGTCTTAAGGAAATTAGAGAAAATTCAACTACCTCGTTAGAGAATACGAGGGATTCTGATGATAGGTATGTATAGAATAAACTAATTGTAGAGCAAAATTGCAAAATTGTTTCTTGAATTTTTATTTTGAAGTCAGACTTTACAGCCCAAAATGCTCTCAAAATATGGGGAATAGGTTGATTTTTTGAGAAAATAGAGGAATATCAGAGGGATAAATTCTTTCAAATCAAATTAATGAATTGTCGACAAAATGCTGGAAATTTTAACCATTTGCTTGAATTTTCAATCAAATGGTCAAATTTTCAAAAAACAAAGATTAAACTTCAACCAAAAACAGTTGATTTTTAACTAAATAGTTGAATTTTTTAAAAGACAGTTGAATTTTCAACTAAGAAATATAAATTTTCAACTATGAACTTTTTAACAAGAAAGTGAAATTTTCAATAAAAAAATATGAATTTTTAACGAAACAGTTGAATTTTCAACTGAAAAAGATGACTTTTGAACAAAACAGTTGAATTTTTAACGAAATAATTAAATTTTCAAGAAAATATTTGAATTTTCCACAAATAAAAATTAATTATCAACCAAAGAGTTGCATTTACAACCAAATATATGAACTTTAAAGTAAAACGGACGAGTTACGCATGGTCGAATATTTAAACAAAAAAGATTAAAATTTAACTAAACACAGCTGCATTGTTAACCAAATAGTTGATTTTTTTAGCCAGAAAGACCAATTTTTTTATAGAAAGTTGAATTTTAAATCCAAAAGAAGGAATTTTCAACAAAATAGATAACATTTCGAAAAAAAAGATAACTTTTTAAAAAAATATTTTAATTTTTAAACTAAAAAAATCAATTTTCAACCAAATGGTTGAATTTTTGTATCAAAAAGAAAACATTTTAAATCACATAGATAATTTTTTAATAAAAAATGAAATAGTTCAATTTTCATTCCAAAAATTAATTAAAACCAAACAAAAACGCATTTTCAAGATCTAAAAATATAATATACTAAAAATATACTAAAAATAAATACTAAAAATATATATATATATATAATATACTAAAAAATACTAAAAATATATATATATTTTCAGCCAAAGAGATTCAACTAAAATTATAAATATTCAAACAAACAAAAATTCAACAAAGGACTTCAATTATCAACAAAAAATAATATTTTTTAACTAAGAAGATTGATATTCTATCAAAAAATATGCATTTTTAATTAAAAATGTCAATTTTCAAACAAAAATGGAATAGTTGAATTTTCAGTTAAAAATAATATCGAAACAAACGAAAACACGAAATTTCAAGTACAGATGAATTTTCTACAAAACAGTTGAATTTTGAACCTGAAAATATGAATTTTCAACTCAAAAGTTAATTTTTAACAAAATAGTGGGATTTGCGACTAAAAACGAACAAATTTTTAACTAAAAATGGAATAGTTACATTTTCTGTTCGAAAACTTATATGAAAGAAAAAGTTTCAACAAAATAGTTACATGTTTAACCAAAGAGATGAATCTACAGCTAAAAAATTAATTTTCAACTAAATTTAATTAACTAAAATTAATTTTTCAGTTTTCATTTGAACGAAAAAATGAAAAAAGGAACATTTTCTTGAACACAGGTGGAAAAAAGGAATTCTTAAAAAAACGGAAAAGACGGGAATAGGAGAAAAACGGTCTAAAGTCTCTAAAGTACAATAAATTTAATTAAATTACATATCCTCAGATGTTTCTTTATTTAAATGATATTCAACAGGGCCTTTGAGTAGGCGTGAATATTTAACGGAATTTGTTGCCCTTTGTTTTTTTTCTTCTCGTTTAATCTTCCACGTTATATGCAAAGTGCTAGACTCTAAAAATTTACGAGCATCGAACTCTCCACCTTTGTTTATAAAATCGTCGGCACCTGACTCGAGACTGAAAACTCAACCCGCGACTCTTACCTTATTTAATTTTATTGTAAAATTTAAACCCCATAAAATTAATCATATTTTCCGGGCTGATGCACAGCAACCATTTTTTCACTCGATTTCGGATTTTATCCCTCAACCGAATACATTATCACCATTTAGTCTTGCTAATTTTTTCACTTGTTGGTGCGTGATGAATGAATGATTAATTGTTTGAACCAATAAATACCTCGAAATTACTTGAAATCCAACAAAATCCCTGGAAATGAATAAAATTCCTTAAATCTTGAAATACCCTAAAATCTGTATAGTTGAATTTTCAATAAAAAAATATGAGTTTTTCAAAATAGTAGAATTTTCAACCTACAAAAATGCTTTTTCAACAAAGCGGTCAAATTTTCGAACAAGAAATATTGAAATTCAAACAAAAAGAGTTGGATTTTAAAGCCAAAAAGACGAATTTTTTAGAAGACAGTTGAATTTTTAACAGAAAAGTACATTTTCAAAAAAGAGAGATAACTTTTTTACCAAAAGACGAATTTTGAAGCAGTCGAATTAAACACAAAAAAAAACGATATTTTAACAAAATAGTTGAATACTTACAACAAACAAGATTAATTTTCAAATAAAAAATACGAGTTTTCAACAAAATACACAAATTTTTTACCAAATAGTTGCATAGTGAAATTTGAAGATGAAAAAACGTATTTTTAACAAAATAATTGAATCCTCCACCAAATAGATAGATTTTCAATTAAACAAATATATTATTTTCGCCAAAAATGGAATCGTCAAATTTTGAGTTTAAAAAGTTAATTTTTAACACCAAAAAAAAATTATTATTAACCAGATAAATTCAACAGAAAAAAAAACTAGTTTTCAAACAAATAGTTGAATCCTCAACCAAAAGGATGAATTTGAATCAATGAGATTGATTTTCTAACGAAAAAGACGAATTATCAACAAAATACATCAATTTTCAACAATATTGTTGAATTTTAAAGTGAAGAGGAGGAATTAGCTATAAAACAGTTGAATTTTCAACCAAAAAGTTAATTTTCAACCGAATAGTTACAATTTTTAACTAAAATAATGAATTTTTAACAAACAAAGAAATGAATTAAAAAAAATAGTTTAACTTTAAATCAAGGAGTTGATTTTTCAACCAAGAAGATTAATTTTTGACAAAAAGACCAATTTTCAACCAAATACACGAATTTACAAATAGAAAAGATGAAGTTTCAACCGAACATAGAATAATTTATCAAGTTAATAGTTAAATTTAATTAGTTAACAATGAAATACTTAAATTTTCAACCGAAGAGATGAATCTTCAACCAAAAAAATGAATTTTTAACAAATTAGTTTTTAAAACAAGTTTTTTTTTTAAACTGTGATCAAATCTTGTGACATCTCGAAAAATCTTTCGAAATCCCTTGCAACACCTGGACATCTTTAATATATTTAAAAATTTATTTTAAAATGCTTAAATATTTTTAATTCTGTAAGAGTCCTTAAAGTCCTTAAACTCCTTCGATATCTTTGACACCCTTTTAAAATCCCTAAACATTTTTGCAAGGAATTTTCCAAAATACCCTAGAAGTGTTTTGAATCCTTAAAAATCCTTTAAAGTCTTTGGAGATGTTATAAAATCACTCAGGTTTGGAAAAATTCCCTAAGAATCCCTTGAAAACCGGTGAATTATCTTGAAATTTGTAATATCTCTTAAAATTTGGAAAACTTTGAATTCCTCTGAAACCAGATGAAACTTCTTGAAAACTCTTAAAATCCGTTGAAACCTAAAATTTTCAGAAATCCCTAGATATGTTTCAAAATCTGAAAAATATTTAAATCTTTTGAAGTTTCCGTTGTTTGAGATGGTGGGATATTTTAGCCAATTAGGGAAGAAGTTTGAAAATATGTTTAAAGGCAAAGTTAAAAAATAGTTGAATTAACGAGAAATTTGAGAAAATATTAACATAGTGGCGTTGTTTCAAAATAATAGCAAAATAGTTGCAACATTTAAAAAACGGTCAAAAAACGTTAATAGCGGCCTGTAAAAGCTATTCCTAGATGTTCTAATTCTGCATATTGGACTATGTGCATTGAATTCATCAAAGCCATTATATAGGTACTGGCTTTTGATGTGTTTACGCATAGTAAATGCACCTGCGAAACGATCGTAAAAAGAAGGAATCTGATTTTATTCGATAGATTTATCATCGAAGCGCAATGAGCTTTCAATTAGCCGGATAAGCGTCATATAAATTGGGTTGCAGATAAAGTTGAATTAGGTTCGCAGTCGTTTCAATATTCATGCTTTGACTCGATTAAATCAGGACCTTTTGATCCTTCCAAATATTTATCATGCGCATTAAAATTTCAGTGTTAGCGAACAAATAATATCAATCCAGTATTTTATGACAACCTATAGGATTCAGCCCTATTCAGAAAAATTGTTTTTAGCCATGAAATTTGATGAAACTTTAGTTAAGGACATTTTACAGCATAGATCACCCTAAAATTGAAATGCAGAACCACTGTGATCCCTGATTAGTAAACTGAAGTTCTTAATCTAATGAAATGTATTGCCCAGAAATTTCCTCCCCAGCCAGAAGACATTATTTCCTCGATGAAATTATTCCTGGACACGTCTCTAATGACATTAATTCGCCACTCTTGTTACCCGGTCGTTCCTCAATTATCCCAAAAAGCTTATTCGGGCGTTACAGTGTCCGCCAAACGAGTATTTTCAGGCCAGTTATTCGGCAGCGCGACGTGTGAAGCTTCCATTTTACAAATTTCCCTCTCGTGTAATTTAAATTGGATTCCGGAGCCGGAAAGTAAGAATAGCCGATTTAATTAAACCGCATTTCCATACATAATGTACATCAGTAGAAGAATTAATCGTTCCCTGATTTCAAAGGAATCAAAGCTGATTTAGGCTGCAACAAACCACAACTGAAGTGGTTTGTTTCCGTGCTAAGTTTCTAGAATCTTCTCACAGGTCCCGACGATATCACAAAATGATATTGCGCAATTGTGAGAGACGAATTTGCGTAAACAACTTGAAGGTCATTTATTATCTCAATTAAGCACTTCACGTGAATGCTTATTTATTTGATAAAATATTTCATAAATTAAAAAATCTTTTATTTCATTCATGAAAGATTCTAGATTAAAAATGTTACAAGATCTGCGGGTATGAAATCTTCTTCCGAGGATATAAAAAAACGCTTTTTCGATTGAGTAATCATCAGTCCAACTAAAAATTGGCATTCCCGAGAGAAGCTAGGCCAGGGGGTGCATCTAGTTTACGAATCACCTCCTACATAGCTACTATGGAAATTCGTACACCGGGGAATCGTTTCGGATTAGCCTTGCAGGAGGCCTCAATGAATGAATGATTGGTGAGTAAAAAATAAAAATCGACCGACGTCGATGACGCCGTGTTCGTGTGTTAGAATACACGTATAGTACTTGAGAGGCGACGTTTCATATGAATAATTTATTAAGGACGTTTATCATCCAACTCACCTCTACCTCAGGGCACTTATGAGGTAATGCCTTGTGGCTCTTCCTCGAACGATCGAAGGGTTTCTGACACGGCCTGTAAGCTATTATTTTAAGCGTTCGCTGGATGGCGTCATTCACATTATTCATAGATTAACGATAACAGAACCTAACCAATGAGATGCATTCTCCAGGAGTGGTTTCGAGTACTGTTGCCAATAACAATGATCAGTCTGTCTCCTTTTTTTACCTAATACCCTTTCTTCCCACTTTTCACCTTCAGGTCACTTTTAGCCTTCAGGTCACTTTTCGCTTTCAGGCCACTCCTAGCCTTCAGGAAACTTTTCGCCTTCAGGCACTTTTCGTCCATCAGCCTTTTTACCTCATTCCCTTTTTTTCTCACTTTTCGCCTCCAAGACATTTTTCGCCTGATGGCTAACTTTCGCCTTCAGGCCAGTTTTCGTCCGTCCCCTTTTTCATCAAATCTCTTTTTTCCCCATTATTCTTTTTCAGGCCACTTTTCGCCTTCAGCACACTCTTCGCCTTCAGGCCACTTTCCGCCTTCATTACACTTTTCGCCTTCAGGCCAGCATTCGCCATAAGGCCACTTTTAACCTTCAGAGCACTATTCGCATTCAGGCAACTTTTCGACTTCGGTCGCTTTTCGTCTTCAAGGCACTTTACGCCTTCAGGCCAGCTCTTGCCTTCAGGACACTTTTCGTCTTCAAGGCACTTTACGCCTTCAGGCCATCTTTTGCCTTCATTCCATTTTTCGTCCGTCCCCTTTTTTAACTAATCCCCTTTTTTCCACACTTTTCGCCTTCGAGCCAATTTTCATCTTCAAGGCACTTTACACCTTGATGCAACTTTTAGCCTTTAGGGCACTTTTAGCCTTCAGGACACTTTTCGCATTCAGGCCACTTTTCGTCTTCGGCCACATTTCGTATTCAAGGCACTTTACTCCTTCAGAACAGCTTTCGCCTTCATGCCACTTTTCGCCCGTCCCCTTTTTTACCTAATCTCCTTTTTCCCACACTTTTCGCCTTCAGCACACTCTTCGCCTTCAGACCAGCTTTCGCCTTGAAGCCAATTTTAGCCTTCAGGGCACTTTTAACCTTCAGGGCACTTTTCGCATTCAGGCCACTTTTCATCTTCAGGCCAATTTTCATCTTCACGTCAATTTTCGCTTTCAAGACACCTTTCGCTTTAAGGCCAGCTTTCACCTCAAGGCCACTTTTCGCCTTCAAGACACCTTTCGCCTTCAGGCCACTTTTCGCTTTCAGGCCTACTCCCATTTTTCCTTTAAATTTGGCAAATCTGCTGAAACTCCTAAAATCGAGAACTTTGACCCAATTTTCCGCTTTTCCCCCTTTTTACAAAGATCCAAATCATTTTTTAAGAATCATAAACAGAAATAAAATATATTAGAAAAGAAGACGCATTGAAAGAGATTCTTTTTGATGACAACAATTACAAACATCTCCTAAACAATTCATTTGCAAATTAACATACGAATATCTTTATAGAGGTTTACGGGCCAAAATTTTCTAAAAAACAGAGAAAATAAGGAGTTTTTTAATTAGAGGAAATTAATTCTTTTAAATAAAACTAATGTAGGTATTAATATTAAATTCAAATTAAAACTCTTCACATTCCTAATATTTAAAAATATTGCATTTTCAACAAAATGGACGAATTTTTTACCAAATAGTTAAATTTGCAACCCCAAAGATAATTTTTCAATCAAGAAGATTAATTTTCTTCCAAAACGATAAGCTTTTAACAACTTAATTGACTTTTCAACCAAAAAAGATTTTTTAGTCAAGGAAGCAAAAAAAATGCAACTAAATTTTGAATTTTCAAGCCAAAAAGTCGAATTTTCTATTAAACAGTTGAAATTTTAACCCGAAAAGATAACTATTCAACAAAATCATTGAATTCTCAACCTAGAAAGATGCATACTTAGCAAAATAGTTGATTTTTCAACTGAAAAAGATAGATTTCCAACCAAATAATTCAATTTTCACATTAATAAGGTAAAATTTTTACCAAAAATGAAATAGAATGGAGATAGAATGGAATAGAGTGTAAAATTTCTCTGTATTATATAATATTTTCAGTTAAAAAACTTAATTTAAAAAAAATAACGAATTATTAACAAAATAGTTAAATTTTCAGTTTATAATAATGTGTAAAAAAAATTTCAATTTTCGAATAAAAAAGATCAAATTTCAACTAAAAATGGAGTATTAAATTTTCAGTGCAACAAATTAATTTTCAACAGAAAAAAAAAGAATGCTTCACAAAATAGTTGAATGTTCAACCAAAGAGATGAACCTTCAACAAATAAAATGAATTTATTTCAGAGTAGTATAACTTTTAACCAAATAGTTGAATTTTCAACCAAAAAGGTTTCTCAGTCAAGAAAGAGAAGAAATTTCAACCAAATTCTTGAATTTTCAAGCCGAAAAAAAAAGAATTTTCTACAAAAAAGATCAACCAAATAATAAAATTGTCAACCAAAAAAGATAAATTCTTAACCAAAAATATAATAGTAGAATTTTCAACAAAAAAAAAGAGGACTTTCTAAAAAAAAACCATTTGAATATATAATAAAATATTTAAAATAGCGTAACAGAGAAAATTATGTTAGTTGCAATTGTAAAAAAAAAATTGAAATCGGAAATAATTTATAAAAAAAGTGGGGTATATTAGGACCCTTAAATAAAGTATAACTAATTTGAGATTGATTAGCATATGGCTTGGTAAAACATGTTAGCAAACTGCGTATTTGAAAAAATGGTTATCTTCATAATTTTGTTATTGCGTGAATATTAATTTTTTCAATTACTGTTTTTTACACTATAATCTTTTTTTAGCTGCCATTAAAAATTTTTTTGAACATCTGTGAGCCTTCAACGGCTTCAACCCATAAAAATAAATTAGAATCAAATTTGAAAGTCTAAGGAAACAAAAAGAGAGAAAGTAGGTTATCCAAATAGTCATTTTTGTATTTTTCAAATGGTTCCTTTCTAGCTTAAAAATATCAATTTCTAATTCGGATACAGTTTTCTATGGTTTTTCTGAGATTTAATTTTCCAAATTTAAAATTTAAAGTATAAAACAACTTCAGGTAATGAAAAGCCATTCAGGTTTTAAAACAACAATGACAAGTTGCTGTTTATCCCTTTGTTTCTCAGTTTCTATGAGTTGATCATAAAAAATGGAAAAAATTGACAACATTCGCAAAATAGGGATTATAGGGGATTTTTAAAAAAGGGGAAAAAGGGGACTGATTGTAATCCCTGTTTACTTCGAAACATTTCCCAATGTTTGGAAGTAACGGTAACATTTTCCTTGCAAGTTTAATGCTATCCATGTTCCTAATTTCTTTTAAACAAGGGTCATTATCTATTGATTTACGATAACGTTGCCTCACTAATCGAAGGTTTATGTATATGGATATGTGAATCAGAGATTTCACCGCCGCGGCGTGAATAAATAGCTTACTTCTTCAGGCTAATCGACCGGTTGGTCAACCATACATTTCTTCGCCTCGGGTTTCTGATTTTTTGCTCAGATAAATCCTAAATGCCTCAGTTACGACTTTTTAGAGTTGTCAGTGCATACTGTTTTATGCCAATTAGTTTAAATTTAATTAAGTAGAGGCGATAAAAGTTTCCTTTTACTCAACCGACGCGACGCCCAAATCCTCTTTTTATCTAATTAAATCATAGAATTTCATTTGATCAAACTTTCAGAAAACATTCTGGTATATTTGCTCAAATTTGTCAAACATAACTCAAAGTCAAATCAGAATTTGGAAAGTTCAACAAAGAGAAAGGAACATCAAATGGATAATGGGGATTAAATGCTGGTTGAAAAATCCCGATATTGGTCTTTCAGCTAATGAAACATATGGTTCTGAAATCTGAACTGTACGAACAGTCACTATGTTCACTAACCAGCCGACCATTATTATAATATGCATTTAATTATATGAGAAACGTGAATTTCGTTCCTTCGAATTATCCCATTTTCACTGAAAATTTAATTATCCAATGTGAAAAGTACATTCAATCAAATTAGCCGTAATCCGTGTAGAGCTAATTAATTAGAATGGCTAAAATAACATGTTGAAATTTTTAGTCATTCTATTTTTTTTAGACAGAAATTGTATTTAATACATTATTATTATTTTAGATTTATAATAATCTTAAAATTCATTCACTTTGTTCACATTGAAGCTCCTATGTTTAGGATCATTTATCGGGTACTTTTGTCTTTTGATTTTTTTTCTACCAGCCAGGCATCATTTTCTGTTATACATATGAAATATTGAAGAGTCTTCAAGTGAAAATACTCAAAATTGAAGAAATTTAAATTGTAAATCATTGAAATTGATGCATTTTCAAGTGTGAATCTTCAAAATTGAACTATTAAAAAAGAGTTCAAAATTACATACCTTCAAAGCATAAGTCTTGAAAACTGAATAATTTACAATTCTATATTTTAAAAATTCAAGAATTTTTCATTGTAACTCTTCGAAATTGTATAACTTGGAATTGTAACTTTTTAAGATTGAAGATTTTTCAATTTTGAAAATTTACAATATAAAATTATGCAAGTTGTAAGTTTTAAAATTAAAAATTTTGTAGTTTTTATGATTTATATTCGAAATTTTTTCAATTTGAAAGATTTAGAATTGAAAACGTTTCTTAAATTAGAGATTTTTCAATTTTAACTCTTAAAAATGGTAGAAATTTAAATGGTAAATCTTTAAATTGAAGAGTTTTTAATGTTAAAAATTCACAGTTAAAAATATGGCAAGTTTTAAGTTTTTAAATTCTGCAATTTTAGTGCTTTACATTCGAAATTCTTTCAATTTGGAAAATTTAGAATTGAAAACTTGACTTTTATTTCCAAAATCTTCAAAATTGAAAAATTTTGTATTGAAAATTCAAGAATTCTAAATTAAAACTCTTCAAAATTGCAAATTGCATAAATTGTAAATTTAAATTTACATTCGAAATTTCTTTAATTTGGAAGATTGAAGATTAAAAATTAATAACTTGAGTTTTAATTTACAAAATCACAAAAATTTAAGAACTTTTATTTATAAATCTATAAAATTCAAAAGCTTTTAATTGCAACTCTTTCAAATTTTATATCTTTAAATTGTAAATCTTTAAACTTGAAGAGTTTTTAATTTAGACAATTTACAATAAAAAATTATCCAAATTGGTAGTTTTGCAATTAAAAATAGTTCTATTTGGTTGATTTAAATTCGAAATTTCTTCATTTTTGAAGATTTAGAATTGAAAATTTGACTTTTGATTTTTAAATTCATCAAAATCTTCACAATTTTAGAATTTTTATTCATAAATCTTCAAAATTAAAGAGTTGTTAACTGTAAATCTTAAATATTGAAGAATTTTATTTCGCAAATCGTTAAAATTCAAGAATTTTATTTCGCAAATCGTTAAAATTCAAGAATTTAAACTGGAAGTCTTAAAAATATTTAGAACATAATATGGTAAATCTTTAAAATTGAAGAATTTTTAACTGGTACGATGTACAATTAAACATTTCTGTAATTTTTAAGATTTATACCCGAAATTTCTTTTATTTGGAAGATTCAGAATTGAAAATTTGACTTCTGATCTTCAAAATCATCTAAACTAAGGAATTTTTATTTATTTAAATTATGCAAGTTTTAAGTTTTATAATTAAGAGCTATAATTTTGATGATTTATATTCAACATTTCTTCAATTTGGAAGATTTATAATCGGAAACTCGACTTTTGATCTTCAAAATCATCCAAATTTAAGAATTTTTATTTATAAATTTTTATCATTCAAGAGTTTTCAATTGTAAATCTTCAAAATTGAACTATTAAAAAACAAAGTTGAAAATTACATTATTTTTAATTATACACATTAAAAACTGAAGGATCTGCAATTGCAAATCGTCAAGATAGACCTACTTAAAAAAGATGTTCAAAATTTTATGATTTTAAACTATAAACATTCAAATTTAGAAAATGTTGAATTTTGTTGATGTAATGGTCAAACTTTCCTTGGTTGTGTCTTCTTCCAACCGTATTGCATGATTAGCCGATGTTAAATAATGTTTACGAGATAAGAACTAATTTAGAAGATTCTGAATTTTGTTGGTATACTGGTTTAATATTGTATTTTCTTCCATTCTTGTTTCATGATTAGCTAATGTAAATTGATCCTGATCAAGTATAAGAATTAATTCAGAAGATGCTGATTTTTTGTTGGTATACTGGTAAAATGTTCCATTGTTGTATCTTCTTTCAACAGTGTTGCATAATTAGCTGATGTTAATTAATGTTGACCAGATAGGAATTAATTTAGAAGAAGTTGATTTTGTTGGTATACTGGTTCAATGTTGTATTTTCATCGAATATTGTTTTATGATCAGCTGGTGTTAATTGATTTTGAACAGGTAAGAATTAATTCAGATGTTGAATTTTATTGGTATACTGGTCCAATGTTCCATTGTTGTATCTTCTTCCAAAAGCGTTGTATGATTAGCTGATGTTAATTGATGTTAACCAGCCAAGAATTAATTTAGAAGGTATTGAATTTTGTTGGTATACTGAACCAATTGTTCCAATCAAATAAGCATATACAATTGGACCAGTATACCAACAAAACTGAACATGTTCTAAATTAATTCTTATCTGTTCAACATCAGCTAATCATACAACGTGGTTGGTAGAAGATACAACATTGAACCAGTATACCAACAAAATTGAACATCTAAATTAATTCTTACCTGGTCAACATCAACGTACATCAGCTAATAAACATTAATAACTAAGCAAGTTGGCAAATTTTCAATTGTAATCATTTTAAAAACGGATCAGTACCAAAAATAGAAGAGTCAAAATTCCAGAATGCTGTCATGATTGAAAATTTAGTGCCAATATATGAAGCTTTTTCGGTTTGTATTATTTTACCCTTTGTTCTCCCCCGTTCCCATTCTTCATGACAAATGAACATTCTACAAAGATTCTCTGCATGCAAGGAGATATTTTTCTATAGCAACCATCCCCCAGCAAAACATGTGGTCTAGTTTCCAAGGGTGAATGACAAAGGAAATCCCAACTATTTCCTTTCTTATAAAATTATCATCCTTCATCAAAAAACAGTTACTTATTTATTTATTCCACTTTAGGCTTCTCGAAAAAAAATCTGAGTTGAAATCCCACAAGTCTAAAAAAAAACTGTCATCTTTAGAGAACCCTCTACCAACTCAATTCCGGTAATCTGTCGCACATTTCGGAGTGATTCCTCAATTTACTCTTTTTTTCTTCCCAGAGAGCCATTTTTCATGTTGGTTCTCTCTTCCACGCAACTTCTCATTTAATTAATGGATTAGTTATCGCGTGTGGAAATACACATTGTGTCCAGACAAAGGATTTTCCATACTTGTTTAAAAGAAATTGGAATTTATTTGCTTATGCATTTATCTCGATACTTATTCGCCTCAAAATAACTTTTTGAAAAAAATGTCACCATTTTATTGAGAGGCAGTAAATTGCTCTTTGATAGAGATAAATTTGTTTTCACCCTGGGGGATGAAAATGACATGCAAAATTATTGTAGATAAAGCGTTATTATCTCGCGTTCCACTTTTTATCAATAACTGAAATTTGTTTAATTTGAAAATGCTTAACTTTAAATGGTTCGAATCAAAATGAAGTGAATAAATTATTTTAAAAAAATAATTATGTACTATATTGAATTCAATATAAAACCTTTTTTATTCCTAACATTACGAGTAGAATTATTTAGCATTTTCAACAAAACGGCTGAATTTTTAACTAAAAGAGATATATGTTCAACCCAAAATGATGAAGTTTTAAATAAAAAGTTACTTTTTAGACCAAAAATATCAATTTTTAACAAAAAAGTTTATTTTCGACCAAGCAAAATGAATGTTCAGCCAATCAGTTCCATTTAAAAACAAATAGTTGAATTTTCAACTTAAAAAGATGAAGTTTTGAACCAAAAAGATGAATTTTCAACAAAACAGGTAAATTTTGAACCAAGAAAGATTTTTCAATAAAAAATTAATTTCGAACACGAAAAGATGAATTTTCAACAAAAAAGTTGAATTTTGAAGCTAAGAAGTAGATTTTACAACCAAAAAGTTTATTTTTAATCAAGAAAAATGAATTTTCAATCAGAAAAATGAATATTTAACAAAAAATATTAATTTTTAATCAAACAGTTGCATTTACAACCAAATAGTAGAATTTTCAACCTAAAAAGATGAATTTTAAAACTAAAAAAGGACGAATTTTGAACCAAGAAAGATTTTTGAGTCAAGGAAAAAAAATCAACAAAACTGATCAATTTCCAAACAAAAAAGACAAATTTTCTACAAAACAGTTGGATTTTCACCCAAAAAAGATCAATTTTCAATAAAAAAGTTAGTTTTCAACCAAGAGTTAGTTAGTTTCCAACCAAGGATTTCTGAATGTTATTGAATTTTTTTCAATTCTTTGGAATTCTTTTAAATTCTTCTTAATTCTTTGTGATTCCTTTGAAATTTTCTTGAAATACACTGGAAGTTTTTTTATTCAAAAATTTTTGTTTCTATTACCTTGAATTATTCTTAATTTATCTTGGTTTTTTTTTTATTTTATCAAATTTTCTTCAATTATTCTAAATTCACTTTTTTCAAATAGAGTTTTTCTAATGTCCCTTAAATTTCTCTAAATTCACTTGAGTTTTATTTAATTCGTTGGTTTTTTCAATTCACTTAAATTCTGTTGAAGTCGTTCTTAATTCTCTCTTCCACTTTACTCATTTCGATAGAAGTCTCTTAAATTCCCATGAATTCTTCAAAATTCACATCATTTTTACTGAAATCAGTAGAATATGTTGGATTTTTTTCAACTGAATTGAACTCATGTATAGAATTCACCCTTGACTTAAAAAAAATGTAATTCTTTGGAATTCTCTTGATGCTTTTATATCTCGCTGAATCATTTTTAATTCACTTGAATTCTTCTAAATTCAATCAAATCCACTTAAGCAAATAGATCTTAAATCAATTTGCGTAGTTTTTTCATTAAATTCGACCAGAAATCTTTTAAATGCATCCTGAATTCTTAGGCATTTTATCCAATTCTTTTGAATTTCCTTGAATTCTTCTAAATTCACGCCTATTTTATTCAAATCTGTGGAATATTTTGGATATTTTTTTTTAATTTACTTGAATTTCTGTTTAAATCATCTTAAATTTTAATGGATTTCATCGAATTCTTCTCATTTCCTTTAAATTCCTCTACATTCACTCAAAATTGATTTAATTCATTTTTTTTTTAATTAGCCAGAATTCGTTCAAATTCATCCGGAATGATTATAAATTTCCTGGAATTCTATTGTATTCAAAAGAACATTATTCACATCAGTATTAATCACTTTCAGTCAATCATTTTTCGAAAGCTTCATCGCTCAAACTACCTCTTCTCGAGTACAATATGATACCTGACATACAAAAGAATCTTTCGAAACTAGCCACCACAAATGTGAATATTAAAAGTGAACAAAGAGTTGCAAAAGCAACAAAATTTATTGATTGTCATAAAAAAAGACTTGTGATATATGGAAAGTAACTAAAAAAGTAACCATTTTTATAGTTATTGTTACTGAAAAGAATGTTACTACTACTAATTTGTTACTTATTTACAAAAGTTACTTCGTTACCACTATCTTTACCAAAAAACAACGAAAAACAAAATATTTGGTTAGTTTAACTAAATATTTTGGTTGTTTTAACCAAATATTTTGTTTGATTCAATCAAATTTTCATGTATATCCAAGAAAACAGTTCATTTGGTTCAAGAACTTCTTTTTTAATGTTGTTACAGCAACTTGTTGAAAGAAACTAGTTACTCTCCATCACTGGCATAAACTAATCAATTTTAAAAAGCTTGTCCTGTAAAGTTGGAAAACTTTGTAGGAAAAATTCTATGATGTGCCGATGAAGATTTCTCATATACCGATGAAGATTATTATTGTGGATACAGGATTCTCGTCGATAAAGATTGATGTTAAAGTAACTTTCAAAAAGAAATTACTTTCCATCCATCACTAGCATAAACTAATTATATTTGAAATGCCTGTCCCGTGAAGTTGGAAAAGTAAATGGGAAAAATCTGATGATATGCTGATGAAGATGTCTCTTATGTCGATGAAAAGATTACTATTGTGGATGAAGATTATCGTCGGTGAAGATTGCTGTTAAAGTAACTTTTAAAAAGAAATTATATTCCATCACTGGCATAAACTAATCAATATTGAAAAGCCTGTCCTGTAAAGTTGGAAAAGTAAATGGGAAAAATCTTGTGGACGGTGAGAGGGTGATGAAGATGTCTCTTATGTCGATGAAAAGATTACTATTGTGGATGAAGATTATCGTCGATGAAGATTGCTGTTAAAGTAACTTTTAAACAGAAATTACTGTCCATCACTGGCATAAACTAATCAATTTTGAAAATCCTGCCCTGTATAGTTGGAAAAGTAAATGGAAAAAATCTTATGATATCCCGATGAAGATTTCTCATATGTCGATGAAAAGATTACTATTATGGATGAAAATTATCGTCGATGAAGATTGCTGTTAAAGTAACTTTTAAAAAGAAATTACATTCCATCACTGACATAAACTAATCAATTTTGAAAAGCCTGTCCTGTAAAGTTGGAAAAGTAAGTAGAAAAAATCCTATGATATCCCGATGAAGATTTCTCATATGTCGATGAAAAGATTACTATTGTGGATGAAGATTATCGCCGATGAAGATTGCTGTTAAAGTAACTTTTAAAAAGGAATTACTTTCTATCACTGACATAAACTCATTAATTTTGAAAAGCCTGTCCTGTAAAGTTGGAAAAGCAAGTAGGAAAAATCCTATGATATGCCGATGAAGATTTCTCACAGGCCGATGAAGATTTCTCATATGTCGATGAAAAGATTACTATTGTGGATAAAGATTATCGTCGCTGAAGATTTCCGTTACAGTAACCTTTAAAAAGAAATTACTTTCCATCACTGTTATGGACTCATCGAACCAGTGACCAAAGGTTTTAGTCACAGTTTACGGTTCATGAATGAAAGTTTGAAAAGTACAACGCTTTTTCCATGAAGTATCAAAGGCGACAGATCTGATTGATAGAAACATCGAAAAGTTGACCTGCCCTGATCTTTTCTTGGCCATTGTCCATCCCCTAATACAACCTCTGATCACCAGCCTACAAACTTGACAACAATAACCCTAACGGGCTCCTTCGAGTGTTACGCTTCAAAGTGCGAACATCACAATGTATCCCATTACAAACTTTCCAAATCCATCATCCAGATCCCGGTATTATAGAGGAATCAAATCACGCTTCGATAGACTTGGTGCAGCTGTCCTTGGAAAAATCGAAGGAAGCGATAAACCTCCGGGGATCGACCTTGAAAGACCAAAGGCCTTTGGCGTGTTCTCTCGCTTGTAAATAATCAAAACCGAGGGGCAAAAAGAGCTGAAGAAAATAAAAGGTACTCACGTGGATAGATGAAAAATTCCTTCAAGGTCCCAAGAACTCTGCCTGGACTTTTCACCGCACAGAGGGTTTCTACCTGACATCCACTCAATGCTAAATGTTACACAATCTCGGACAGGACCTCCCTCACATTCCACTGCATTTTACCTATTGCTCGACCATAACTTTCTAGTAAATCTAACACTCCAGTAAAAGTCCACTAAACTGAACTAAAGTCGGGTTCCGCTCACTGCCGGTCAACTTTTAATCCACGTGACTGCACACCGGGTCCGGGTAGTATCACACCTTCACTCATTTCTTCACTTTTGCATAAAAACTGGCATCTTTCGAACAAATTCAGCAATTTCAACTAAAGTTTGACACTGGTTTTAGTTGAAAAAAGACCCTTTCAAATGATAGATTCAAATACTCATAATAGGGCTTTGAAATTGTTTCTTCAAATTATTTTAGTTTGAAAAAGCACACATCCGGTTTTTTTAATTCGAGGAGCCGCTCTCGCGCGACCGGGCCATCGTGCGGCTTCCGTCTGATAGAACTCGCACGCAACGCGGACCTGATGAGGGCAAAAGAGGGTAGAGAAAATGGGAGGGCTGGAGTTGAGGGTGGAGGGGGAGGAGCAAGCAATGGGAGACGAGGAAAAAAGTGAGCGGGGGTGGTAGTTATAGAGAAATGGGGAGGAGAGAGAGAGAGAGAAAGAGAGAGAGAGAGGAGAGCCTCGTGGGTCCCTGAGATTTCGGCGTGTATCGCAGTCCGGAGCCCCGATCTTCACTGATTCCGAGTCGGGCATGTTCTATAGGAAAGCCTCAAGTTCTGCGCAACCAGAGACTCACAGCTCAACCCCGCCACCACGACCGTTCGCCACCACCACTACCATCGCCATCCAGAACACGCACCCCCTCGACTCCAACACCAACCCCTAGTTGGAGTGAGAGAGTTGAGCTAATCTCGAAGTTGAGCGAATCTTATCAGGAGGGAGTTGAGCTAAGCTAAGGGTTGGAGGGTGACTACTGACTACTCTCGTACCTGTCCGCAGAGTCGAGATCCACTTTCAGCTCCTAGGGAGTGCAATTCCAACCCTCTGAGTAATAACATTGCGGCTGGATCTTTGATGAAGGTAGATTGATGGTGTTTTGTTTGTTGTTCTTTATGAACTCTGGGGTGGTGTCTGCTCATTCTTGAGGGTGTACGGAAGTCTTCACTTCAGACAGTTCGCGAGATGGCTTGATTATTGCACCTGCAAATTAAACAATAGACTCTAAGCTTATAAAATTAAAGGTAAACCAAGAACAGGGTTTTATACGAGGGGCTTTTTCAAAGCAACTGATTTTTGGATTCGCAATGTTTATGGGCCTTTCTTTTCAAAAATAACATTTTTGCACAGATTGACTTTTAATATTGTGTTGCTAATTTTCTTCTTAATGAGTTAAGGAATTCCTGATTTTCGAAGAGTACGCGATCTTGAGTCTGAGTTAAGATGAGTATCGGAGAGAATACGGATGAATTGGAAGAATACAGTGAGATCAGGATGAGTACATGAGTTGAAAGATTATGGAAAGAGTTTGAAGAATATTGTCGACACGGTGAATGTCAGATGATTTTTCCGTGAATTCACATAAATGAAAAATAATTAACATGATGTTAATGTTTTTTGTCTACATGGTCGATAATCAATATTTTGTGAATATTGATTATTAATTTTTTTTTAATTGTGAGCAAAGTTTAAAGCATCACACCGGAAATCTGAAAGATCTGGTGTTCAAATCCCAGCGGAGCTAGAGAGATTTTTTTCACAGCTTTAAAAAAATTAATAATCAATATTCACAAAATATTGATTATCGACCAAGTAGACAAAAAACATTAACATCATATTATTTAAATTATTCACTGGTCGAAAAACTATAACATCAAATAATAATAATTAACATGCATCGCTCATTTTTATTTTACACATATATAACACAAACTAATGAAAATTGTTCGTATTAAGATAATACATGCTTTGCAGTGTGAAAACTTCATTTTCAAAATTCCCTGATTTTTCCTTGACCATTTTTTTTTCTGACATTCAAATACCAGCATTTTAATATTGTAATATTTTTAACATAAAAACTGTTATAAACATAATAAAGCAACATTTCAGATACAAATTTTTAATTTAAAAATTTATTTATTAATCTTGAACAAAACAAAATAATTTTTCTACCATGAAAAATGTCTTTTTAACAAAATAATTAAATTTTCAAGAAAATAATTGATTTTCAAAAATAGATGGATGGATTCTCAACAAAAAAGTGTAATAGTTGATATTTCAATAAAACAACAAAAATGAAAATTTAAAACCAAAAAGACAACTTTTCAGCAATTAAAAATTTTGCAATCGTAAAGGAAAAAAAAGTTCACCTGAATTGTTGAACCTTCAAGCCAAAAGACAAATTTTCTGTAACAAAAAAATTGAATTAAACAGAAAATATAAATTTTCAGCAAAAAAAATTAATTTTCAAAAAAAGGGTTACATTTTCAATCAAACGGTAAACCTTCATCATAAAAAAAAAATTTAACGAAGAAGATCAACTTTTACCCACGCGGATGAATTTTTAATTAAAAAAGATCAGTTTTCAACAAAATAGTTCAATTTTGAACCAAAGAGATCAATTTTCTTCTAAAAATATAAATCTTCAACAAAAAATTGTTTCTTAACAAAGTGTTTCAACCAAAATTTTCAAACAAAATAGTTGAATCCTCAAGGAAACAAGATTTATTTTCAAC
>JAABKJ010000193.1:0-56965 GCA_011634705.1 Andricus grossulariae
GTTCAATTTTGAAGCCAAAAGGACGAATTATCAATAAGGCGGTTGAATTTTCAAACCAAAAATATGATTGTTCAACAAAAAAGTTAATTTTCTACCGAAATGTAAATTTTTGTATGAAAATAGATTAATTTTGAGCAAAGAAATTTTAACAGAAGACATGAATTTTCGAGTAGAAAAAAAAAAATTTCGTTAAAAAAATATCAATATGTTGACAAAAATGGAATGATTTCTTTGTTAACTAAGAAATGGTATCTCAAAAAAAAGACAATTTTTATCAAAATACTTATATTTTTAACAAAAGAAATGAATTTCAAACTTAAATGATGCATCATAAAAAAATGAATTCTCAGCAAAAGAGTTTAACCCAAAAAATGATTCTTTAAACGAGAAGATTAATTTTATAAAAATCGAATCACTGAATTTACAACCCAGGAGCTGAGTCAACAACCAAAAAAATGAATTTTTAACAAAGTGGTTCAACTATGAAAAAAAAATTCTCCACAAAATACAAAAATTTTGAAACAAATACTTGAATTTTCAAGAAGGAAGATTATTTTTTTACCAAAAAGACGAATTTTTGACAAAATACATAAATTTCTAAGTAAATAGTTAAATTTTCAGCTCAGAGGATTAATTTTCAACCAAAAAATGGAATAGGTATATTTTCATTTTTAATAAATTTCAAATGAAAAAAAATGAATAATTTAGAGAGCACTTAAATTTTCTACTGAATTGTTTAGTTTTCAAGACAAGAAGAGCCTTCCGTGCAAAAGTTAAATTTTCAACAAAACAGTTAATTTTCAAACAAATAGTTAAATGGTACGTATAAATAGTTGAATTTTGATTTCTAAAAATTATTTTTTAACCCAATAAGAAAGTGTCAACGGAATATATAGATTTTTAATCAAATAGTTGAATTTCCAAACAAAAAGATTAACTTTCTATCAGAGAAGTCGAATTTTCAACAAACTGCATACATTTTCAACCAAATCGTTGAATTTTTGAACCAAAATAATTAATTTCTAACAAAAAATAATTAGTCAAATTTTCGGTACAAAGAATTTATTTTCAATTGAAAAAAAAATTGTCTGCAAAAAAGTTTAAATTTCAATAAAGGAAAATAAGAATAGTAATGTTAACATAGATTTTCAAACAGTTAAATTTTTAGTAAAAAAAAATTATGTTTTCCCCCAAACCCGGGAAGATTCAACAAAGTAGGTCAATTTTCAACAAAAGAGATGAGTTATAACAGCTGAAAAGATTTTTGTAATTTATAGAAAATTCATTGATAAAAGATAGAGCAGTAATTTTATGATCATTAGTTCTTATTAGATCGTTGTTGTTACTAATATCACTTTGATTGTGAGAGGCTTTTTTTTGTCAAACTTTAACTCTATTGTTCATGTGTTTGTTGATCAAATTGTCTGGATAATCATTATCTTTTAACAACCCATTAACAATCTGTAAATTTTATGCATGGAATCTATCGTCAAATAGTCTGATTGCTCTGTCAACTAAGTCATTAATAATTGAAATTTTATCTTTAATAACTATTTTAGAGTATAAATTGACATATTTGCCGTAGCTAGTATCTTTCCTATGCCAATCAGTAATAATGTATTGTCTGTCCGAATAAGAGTTATATCAAGAAAATCAATTAGATTATGAATTCATCTTCCTACAGTGAATTGCAATTTTTTTCATATGAATTAAAAGCTTCAAGTAGATTAAAAATTAAAATTGTGGTGCTGAAATATCAACTATTATATGAAAATTAAATGTCATAAAATTAGAGAACACAATAATAATATTCCACATGAGGAGTTTTTTTGCACTTATTGAGCTTTGTCTGGATAATACATATTGTCTTTTCCAAAATAAGTACTACAAACAAAAACATAGTACTCCTATGAGATCACCACTTTCTGGTATGTTATCTGATCTAGTAATAGAAAAAATTGAAAATGACATCCTCAAAAAACATAAATTTAATTATATATTCTTTTACCGTTGTGTTGTCGATATCCTTACCTGTATACCAGGAAAGGCCAGTTGGGGGTAAATAATCAACCATAAGTTCATGGTGTTACACGACGTTTCGACAGATTGGTCTTCTGGCCTCATCAGGCTAAAAAGATTTACATTGAAAACGAACACTTTTTTACACCACAGTGGTATCAAATAACACTAAATTTAAAATTGATAATTACCAATATGGTCCACAAATTTTCAATGAGCAATATGCCAAATTCGGCACAAGTCGTATGTTAGTTAAGGAAAACATAACGAAGACTAAGTGAGCGATAATAAATAAAAGTGGTATAATCTATCGTACATTTCTGTGTGTGCGTGAATGAATATGTGTCAAAGGACCTGAATATGTAAGGAAATGAAAAATTATGAATTAAATTTTTGCAGAATAGGAAAATATCGGAAATTCAATGCATGAATGTCCTCTTTGTTATTTATACTACTCGGATTACTCTTAACATGAATCATCTCAGAAATTAGACGTTTTTTATGGTCAGACTCAAAATCTGATATTTTTGCGTTATTCCAATCAAATTCATGGTTAAATTTATTCTGATGTGAGTTAATTACAGATTCTTCTTTCCCATATTTTTCATGCTCATTTACGCGGGTTTTTAGCGATCTCTTAGTTTCGCTTACGTAAGAAGCCTCACAATTTTTACAAGTGAGTTTATAAACTAAATTTGTACGATCCCATTTTTCCGAAACATCCTTACCAAGTTTAATAATCGAGCTTAAAGAAGATTTCAAAGGAGGTAAAGTTGTTATGTTAGCTTTCTTAAGATGAGTAGATAATTTATAAAAAATGTTCGGTATGTAAGGAAGACTAACTTTCAGCTTTTGTAAAAAATCCTTGTTACCTGAATAATGTTTTTCTTTATTATTTCGTGAAAATTTGATTGTATTCATACGAGTTTTCATATGTTTTTGAATTAACGTGATAGGATAATCATTTTTTAGTAGTATTTTATTGAAAATTTCAAGATTGTGAAAATGGAATCGTTTATGGGACAAATTTATGGGCCTATCAACAAAATTGAACACAGTATTTCTTTTCATATTTTTCGGATGACCTGAGAAGTAGTTTGTAGTTATACTTGATGAAGAGGGGTTTTCATACCAATTAGTAATAATCCTGTTGTTTTCTCTAAATAGAGTTAAGTCCAGAGAAGTAATCCTATTATGATTCTTCAATTCTGAAGTCAATTTTAAGATTTTTGTTATAAGAATTAAAAATGTTGAGAGCCAGGTTAATATGGTCTTTTTTCATACATAGAATAGTGTCGTCGACATAGCGATAGTAAAAATAGGGAATACAACTGTGAGCAACTTTCAATTTTTCTAAACAATTAGTTTCCAGATCATCCATGAAAATGTCTACAAATAACGCTGAAAATATTCTACGAAATTTAAATGTGATCATGGATGTTAATAACTTAATAAGAGACAATGTAAGTAAGAGTATTTTTAGTGAGTCTCATAAGACTAAACACATTTCACACGATGATAGAGAATTTGCTAAGAAGGTAAAACAATACAAAAATATTTATAATGATAATCCTGGAATTTTTTCACCAAAGCAGATAAGGGTAACCTTACGGTTTGTTTAAATAGAATTGATTACATTAAAAAAGCTCATGAACTATTACACGATAAGAAGACATATGTGAAAGTGAAAAGAAATCCTTTAAAATGTTTACAAATGAATACTTCTAAAATGCTAAATAACCTAAATGGTAATGATTTTTCAAAGTATAAGTACCACAATGACCAAATGACTCTTAGTGACACTACTCTACCAAAATTTTATGGACTACCGAAAGTACATAAAAAAGATACTCCACTTCGTCCAATAGTGTCACTGGTTAACAGTCCGACGTATCTTTTAGATAAAGTGATCTACAATGAACTGAAAAATGCAATTAAAGCTCCATCTTCACATATTGATAACACTCATGAATTAAAAGAAAAATTTGATAAATTTACAACCGACAATGACTGCGTCCTTTTACTTGCATCTTTGAATGTTAGCTCTGTGTTCACTTAAATTCCATGCTCTTTAGTTCTCTAAAGTATATCAACAAATTGAAGGGACACCGATGGGTTCCCCGATTTCACCGTTATTTGCAGACATGATCATGGATGATCTGAAAACTTATTGTTCAAGAAAATTAAGAAGTTGCTCACAGTCGTATTGCTCTTTTTTACTATCGCTATGTCGATGGCATGATTCTATGTATAAAAAAAAGACCATATTAACTTGGTTATCAACATTTTTAATTCTTATAACAAAAATCTTACATTTAACTCAGAATTGGAAAATAATAATAGGAATAATTTTCTGGACCTAACTCTATTCACAGAAAACAACAGGATTCTTACTACTACTTTTCAGGTCATCCAAAAAATATGAAAAGAAATATTGTGTTTAATTTTGTTGATAGAGCCATAAATTTGTCCCATAAACGATTCCATTTTCACAATCTTAAGATTGGTAATCAAATAATACTTAACAATTATTATCCTGTGACGTTTATTCAAAAATATATTAAAACTCGTATGAATACAATCAAATTTTCACGTAATAATAAAGAAAAATTTAATTCAGGTGACAATAATTTTTTACAACAACGAAAAGTTAGCCTTCCTTACATACCCAACATTTTTCATAAATTATCTACTTATCTTGAGAAAGCTAACATAAGAACTTTACCTTCTTTGAAATCTTCTCTGAGCTCGATTATGAAACTTGGTAAGGACGTTTCTGAAAAATGTGATCGTACAAATTTAGTTTATGAACTCACTTGCAAAAATTGTGAGGCTTTTTACTCAGACGAAACTAAGTGATCGCTAAAATGCCGCATAAATGAGCATGAAATATATGGGAAAGAAGAATCTGTAATTGATTTACATCAGAATAAATTTAGCCATGAATTTGATTGGAATAACGCAAAAATATCAGATTTTGAGTCTGATTCTTTGACACATATTTATTCACGAAAACACAGAAATGTACGATACATTATATACCACTTGTATTTATTATTGCTCACTTAGTCTTCGTTGTGTCGTCCTTAACTAACATACGACTTATGCCAATTTGGCATATGACTCATTGATTTCTGGACCATATTGGCCAGAAAACCAATCTAGCGAAACGTCGTGTAACACCAAAAACTGATGTTTGATTATTTACCCCCAACTGGCCGTTTGACTACACTGTAAAAAATTTCTGTTGGAAACTTCCAATAAATGTATTGGAAGCTCATTTCCAAAACGTAAAGTAACGCTACAATACATGATGTATTGGAATTTTACAATATCTCGTAGAGTTCGCGCTATGGTGACTCCACCAACTACAAAAATTACAATTCATGTATTGCAGTTTTGCCATTTCCATATCTTGTTTTGAATTCTACCTTACTCTTGTATTGTAGAAGTGTTGTAGAATTCCAAACATGTTTAACAGTATACTTACTACGATCAAAAATGGAATAGTTCAATTTTCATTTAAAAAATAATAATTTTCAATTCAGAAAATCAAAATTTTTATTAAACATTTGCATTCTCTACCACATAGTAGAATTTTCAAGAAAAAAATACGAATTTTCTACAAAATGGGATGTAACAATCCCTTTTTGCCCTCTTTTATATAATCCTGCGATTCCAGACCACTAAATGAGGCTAGGTACTCCTCTTAAAAAAAATATGCCGGATAAGAAAATTACAAATCCGAAAAAATATGCCGCAAGAGAATACACAACTTTCTGTATCGATCCACTGTTTCTTTTCTTGAATTTTATCTCGCAGAGACGATTCCAAAGACTATGTTGAGTGGCCAAGAGTTGGAATAATATTTGCCTCGTTTCCCCTTTCCCTCTTTGCTTGGATGCATGAATCGCTACTATATTCATGGTTGTGTGGCATATGTGGGTGTATCCATGTACATATTCAGAAACGTGGTTGGCGAACACTTGAAAATAAATTGACTCTTATCGGATTATCCTTCGCGCATACGTTCGCGAACCGCGTCTCGCTGGCCACTGACGTAGGCAGAAAGTACCGTATAAGTGAAGATAACGTCAATAAGGTTGTATCAGATGCGGGACGTTGGAAGATATCGGGCAAATCCACGCTCTGTTGACTTTTGACAACCTTTTGCCTTTCCACTGAAATTTCTAATGAGTAGGTACAAACTGGTTTCCCAGCAGCGATTAGGTTGAAAAATAGAACCGAATCGGAACACAGAAGTAGCCTGGAAACATATTTGGAACGGTCCTATTCATCCATTTATTCAAATTTACACCTGTAGAAATTCAGCTTTCGATTTTTTGTGATCAATCCCTCCCAATTTATTTGTTTTTCGGAAAAAGTATATCCGTAATTTCTTGTTTTTCCTTTGGGCTTTTGGAATTAACATGTGTTCTTACATAGGAAAAGCTCAGTTCTCGAAAAAATGGGGAAAAAGAAGTACTTTTTTCAATTAAGATTTGTAATTTGTAGCTTGTAATTTATTAAAAAGTTCTCAGGGCTAAGTAGCCCTCTAAGGAACAGAAATTATATGATACATATTTACGTAAATGAAAGGTCCTTAAAAAACGTAGACTGATAACATGAAAGAAAAAAATACATATTTATATACAAAAGGAGTAGTGAGTAATATACTCAGAACTAAAGGTTTGAAAAAAATAAATATACCTGTAAAGAAAATATTTTAATCAGTATTAATTAAAAATTGAATAAGTTCAATACAATAAAATATATTAATTATACGAGAGTATTTCAAAAGAGTATAAGAAATATTTAATTGGTCTCAGAGGATTTGAAAGAAGCATTTTCAAGAGATATGAACAAATTTGCATGGGGTATTGTATCAAAGAGTTTCATACAATTTCGAAAATACAGATCGATTTTATAAGACCTATGCCAGGTTTTAGGGTATATTAAACGATTTCAAGGAATTTTCAAATGATTTCGGTAACATGATAGGATTTGAAATGATTAAAAATATTTCAGGATGCACTGTTAAAAGTAAGTTCATGAAATTTCATGAAAATATTAGTGTAGCTTTTTACACTACGGTTAGTGAAAAACTCATTGAAATTTCATGCAACACTGAAATTTGAATAGCCTTATTGTAATTACAATGTAAGTTTTGAAACTATTTCAGGAGATGTTGCATTGCATTTTTTGTAAATGTTTATGAATATCCTATGGATATTCAATATAAATTGTGAAACTTTTTTAAGAACAGTTCTCTGGAATTACTTCTTTCGAAATTATAAAGTGAACCCAATTTTGTACATGTAATTGCAAAAAATGCATTAATTGACAGAAAAAGATATCACATACAGCTTCTAAATCCAATTTAATGAATTATTTTTTAATTTTTCTCATATTTTCATTCAGTTCTATTAAATTTAATAAAAATTGTTACTTTATTTTCAATGCATGTCTATAAAATTTACCTAAACCACAGTGAAATTTATCCAGCCACCAATAATATTTTGTGTACAAGCAATTGTAAGAGGTTTCAGACTCAATTTTATGAAATTTCATTAACTTTTGCTTCACAATTAGGTTTCGTGTCACTAAAAATTAAAGAATATGGTCTCAAATTAACTTTCAAAGCCAAACTTATGAAATTTCAGTGACATAAGTCATTGAAATCTGACTGAAATTTCAGAAAATTTCTAACAGTGTAATTCTGAAGATTCCGAAGCACTTTCACGAGATTTACAAATTTTAAGGCATTTTAAAATATTTCAAATTTATTGAAATATCTTAGAGTATTTTTAAAAGATTTGAGTAATTTCAAGTGATTCAATTCTTACTCTTTTTTCCTATGTTATTTATCTGTCTCTAATAAGCCGAAAAAGACGTGGTTTGTAAATCTAATTTTTATTTGTGAATGCATTTCATGCTCTTTTTGCATGAAATTATGCATAAGAAAGTAGATTTCATTTTGATCTGAAATTAAAACAAAACGATTCTAAATATTTGAGGGCTTCTTAGAAGGGCTCATTTTTCCTAATTCTGAATGCCCTTTGTGCCTGTCCTGTATGAACTGCATTACAATCTTTACAATTAACTTGGTTAATTACCCTTTTTTATCTAGCATTTCATATCTATCTTTTACCAATTTCACAATCATATTACTCCTAATAGGAACTCTATAAATAGTATGTAATCCTAATCTTCCCAGCATTTATTTCAAAATCTTCGAGATATAACCAAAATATGGAATAACAACAGTATTAAGCGTATCATAATTTTCTCTGTTAATTTGATTTTTATCATTGTTTTTGCTTTTAATATAATTTTATTCTGTTATGCGCATGTTATTCAATAAACTTAAAAGTATAATGGTTCATAAAAAGAATTTGTTTACAAAGTTCCATATTTTTTCATGGAAAACTGGATGTGATAATTTAAGGACTCTATCAATCAAATTTTTAATAATTCGTATCTTATTTTGAATAGCGTGATTGGAGAGAAAACTAAGTGTTCTTCCTGAACAAATGGTTTTCATATGCCAGTCAATGATAATGTCTTTCGTCGGTTTTAATTAAAGTCATACCTAGAAATTTTAATTTTTCTTCAGTTTCAATTTCAACAGTAAATTGTAATCTTGGGTGTATACTATTAAAAGGATTAGGAAGAGTCTTAAAATTATTTCTATGTACACTGTGTACTGAATCATCAAAATTTCTTACATAAAAATCAACATTAAAATCAATTTTTTCAAAAACTTCATTCTCTAAATCCTCCATAACAATTTTAGCTAAAATAGGAGACAAAACCTATCCTATGGGAGTTCCAAACTTTTGTTTATAAACATTAATTTTAAATTTGAAATATACTGAATAAAAAACATATTTTATAACATCAAGAAATTGTTGTTCCGGATATTTGGAAATATAGCTATTATATCTAAAGAGACAAATATGTGATCTAAAGATATTATCACATTGTCAATTAGTTTTAAGAAAGCATGAATATTTTCAATTGATATCTTTGAGACTTGCATTGATTTCTTAATAGTTTTACTCAATAATTCTTCCAATTTTCTAGTTGGAGAACCTATTGTTGAAATAACTGGTCCTAGAGGGTAATCAGTTTTGTGAGCTTTAACAAGGCCATATGCTAAGGAGAGATTAGTACTCGTTGTATCAATATCACATCGTTCAATATTACTACCTAAATAATTATTAGTTCTCGATTTGTCTAAAATTTTGAAAGTTTCCTTTTGAAGAATTTTTGTGGGATTATTAGATATCAATTGAAAACTATCTTGATCATTAAAGATATGCAAAATTTTTTGAAAATGAACATCTCCATGAATCGCTACTGTAGTACTTCTTTTATCCGATTTTGTGACCATTAGTTCTGGATGATTTTTTGAGAAAATTTTTGCTCCAATTAGGCCGTCACTCAATTCCTTTTCTAACCAAGTTTTTGGATTATCATTGTTTAAAAAATCATCAGATAAACCCATAAACTGTTATCTAAATTCATCAATTTTATTCTCATGTATTTTTTTATATTGAAATCAATGTCTTCAATGATTGCAAGTAATTGAATATAGTTTTTTTCCCCAAATTTGTTGCTAAAACAATCACTTAATCTCAAAATGTCATATCATCAAACTCTGTGTGATATAATTACATTAGAAAGATTCAAAAAACAGGGGTCTGGTTGATCTTGAAAAAAAAAAACTGATTGAATGTTTAAATGCAATTTTTGTACATCTCCTTGCTCTTTAAGAACGCTTAAAAATTTGCTATCATGTTTTATATTATCTTTAAGGGCATTTTTATTGAGTTTTGCTTTCCTTCAGAAACATTTTTTGATGATAAAAGAGGGAACTTGTTGATATAATTTCTCAATAATTTGTTTCATCTTAACATTCCAAGAATGCATCTGTGAATGGCATTCCTTAATAGTCAAATTTAAGAGAGATTTTTTTAATTTTTCAGTATTTATATCTAATTTTTCTTTATTTCTTTTGTTTTTGAAATCAAAGCTAAACTTTTGATTGATGTCAAAAAATTTTCAAAAAAACTCCATGAATTTTTCATTTGATCAAAAAGTCTTATTGTAAAATGATTGATATTAATTTTTTACTAATGAAGTCAAATTCTTTGATATTTTTCACATGTCCTCCCATGACATCAATCCCATTATCCCAATTTCTGTCTATTTCAATAGAATCCATTTTTCTCACAAGAAACAGTCGAGTTCACAAATTAAAAAAAATATAATCCTCTCTTTTTAGAAAAAGGTCAACTCCCTGCATTTGTTTCCTTTTGAAGAAATCCAGAGTTTATGTATTTGTTTTTGACCCTTGTACACTTGGTAAAACACTGTTTGAAAATTATAGAAATTATTTAGATCCTAATGTAAATATTGCAAAACATGGTTAACAAAATTATTTTAATTATTATTATTAAAAAGACACTTTGAAAACTTAAATTTTACTTTTATTTTACAAAAATTGAAAAAAAAATCAACAGAAACTGAATATTACGATGTGTCGTAAAGTACATTCACCTTTTAAGGAATTTTCAAGAAATGATTTCGACTTAGAAACTTTCAATTTTTATCTACCCAATATCCTTTTATTGTGCCCGGAAAATGCCCCCAAAAATGCAAAATAACAGTTTTCTACCAAATTCATGCTATTCAAAGTACTCGGAAACACGAAAAATGTATTCTCATGACTTTTTTCGATAAAAAGAAAATTATCAGAATTATAGCATTTTCAAAATCCAAGAAAAGAAACGAAAATGAACATTTCAGGCTAAACAACGCAAGATATGAAAGAAAAGTCAAGAAAGGAAAAACATTGCTCATTGAAAGCCTACAATATTATCATAACAACTTTTTGCATTTTTTCGAAAAATAAAAAACTCTAATTTTCATCGCACAAAAAATTATGAAAAATAAAAATTCCATTTTTCGGTCAAACTGTGTAAGATCGAAAAAAATTAATCAACAAGAATTGTGCACTCAAAGAAGATCTACAAATTTGTTACTAATCAACGTCACAAAATACAAAAAAATGAAAAGACAAAAGTTGCTGAACCAAAAAATATCTACAAATTAGTTTCAAACTCTTGTCATGAAAAAATATTCAAAATAAAAAAATGAAATTTTTGGAATAAGGACATAAGCTACAATAACGTCTTATTTAACAAAACTTTTTGCCTAAATTATATCTACAAATTTGCTCAGAACCACCTCACCCTAGGATGTATATTTTTAGTTTAAGTCGTAAAAAATAACATTGAAAATAAACAAATTGCATTTATTGAAAAACGACAAAAGTTGCAGTAAAATATTAAAGGATAATTTTTTTAATAGGAAGCGCACTTTTCGTTAAATATAAAAACAAGACAATGTAAATACCTTCGTTTTGATACCAATGCATATTTAGAATTGTAATAATATAAATTTATTGAAATGATACATTTTTCAGTTCAGACGAGAATAATATTCAATGAAAAATGAGAAACGAATAAGAAAATAATCAATAAAATTAAATTTAATTTGTTTATTTGTGATGACATTTTTCACGATTAAAACAAACAGTACGCTTCCTATAAAAAAATGATTAACAATAAATCTGTGGATATTTTTTGCTGAGAAATGTTCGTTCATTTATTTTCTTGTATCTTGCATACTTCAGCCGGGAAATATATATATGTATATATATATATTTATTTTTAATAGCATTTTTCACGATTGAAACGAAAAATATGTGACTTGTAAAAAATGGTCCTGAAAAAATTTGTTCACCTTTTCGATACGTCGTGAAATTTAATTCGTGAAAAGTTATTATCTTCCGTGATGAATGATATAAAGTTGATAAATTTCAAGAGTAGCACTTCTTGTTTAACATATTTTGTCATTGTTTACACAGTATTTATTTGTCTTAAAAATGTTTTCTCAATAAAATTATTAAGAGTTGTTATTTTCTGGAACTGATGACACAATTGACGTATATTGAGAGCAATATATTTTTTCAGGATATTTTGCTACAATTAAAACAATTTTCAATGTTTAAAGAAAATTTTCCCTGCAAATCCTAAAAAGTATTTCTTTTCCGCAATTATGGCGAATTCAACAGAATTCAAGTGAATTGAAAAAATGCAAAAAAAAAATGTATTATATGAAATTCGATTAAAATGAGATAAATTTAAGGAAAACGAGAAGAATTCGATATAATTTTTAAAAATTCAAGATGAATTCAAAAAAATTAAGTTGCAATAAAAAAAATTTGAAAAAGTATGTAAAACAATTTATTGAATTAATTAAATTTGGGTTAATTAAAAGAAAATAAAGGAAATTGTTTGAATCCATTAAATGGAATATAATTTATTAGAACTGGATGAATTCATGAGAATTCAAGTAAATTATAAAGAATGTAGGTGAATTTAAACAAATTCAGGATAAATTATTAAGAATTTACCAGAGATTTACTGGAACCTGGGTTCGGATTCTAGCAGAGCCTAAAGGCAATTTTTTCAGAATTTAGATGAAAATCAATATTTAAAAAAAAATTAATTTCATAACAGTAGACAAAAAACACTCAACATCAAATCATATAATACATCTTACTTCGCCAAAACCATAACATCAAAAAATAGATGATCCAAATTATTTCACGGATTTTAGTAAAATTCGAGTAAATACAGAAGAATTCAAGGAAATTTTGCAAAATTTAATTAATTTATGCGAATTCAAAATAAATTATTAATAATTTGAGTAAATAGAACCACATTTTTAAAATTAAAAATAATAAATTTGAATTGAACTTTTAATTGTGCACGGGAAATTAAAAAAAAAAGCCAAATTGCCGCTCTTTATCAAATTCATGCTAAAGACGGTATTTAAAAAAAAATTTCAACATGAATTATTTTCAATCAATAAGTAACCAGTTTTGAAGTATATTTTGAATGATTCAAATTGTTTAAACATTTATTATTCGTGTAAACAATTTTTTTCCTCCTGTAAATCGTGAAAAGTTATTATCTTTCGAAATAAATCGTACAAAGTTGATGAATGTCAAGAGCCGTAGTTCTTGTTAAGCTTATTTGTTGATTATTTGAACAATTTTTATTAGTTCAAACCATTTTTTCCCCCTAAAATCGTAAAAAGTTATTATTTTTGGGAAATACTGTCACAATTAAATAAGGTTGAAAGCAGTATATTTTTGGAGGGTGGTTGGTAATTATTTAAATAATTTCAATTTATTTAAACAATTTATCCCTCTGTAAAGCGTGAAAAATCATTACTTTCTGGAATTAATGGAACAATTGAAGGAATTTATGAAAATTATTTTTTTTCTACAGGATGTTTAGCAACTTTTAATATGATTTTGATTTGTTTAAACAATTTTTATTTGTTGAAACATTTTTTTCTCTGCCAATCGTGAAAATTTATTCTTTTTAGCAATTAATGACACATTTAATGAATTTCAAGAATAGTATTCTTTTCTTCAGATATTTTGAAATTATTCAAATGTAGAACGAATGAGCGTCAATGAAAATTGTTTGAACAAATTAAAATTATTTAAAAATTCGCTGTATATCCTTTGGAAAAAATATTACTCTCAAGTCTCGTTAATTTTGTGATTAATTCCAGAAAATAATAACTTTTCTTGCTACACAGAGGAAGAAATTACTAAAATAATACAAATTGTTTAAATAATCACCAAATATCCTCATAAATATATTGCTCTCAACATTCTTCAATTCTGCAATTATTTCCAGAAAATAATAACTTTTTACGATTTTTTGAGAAAAAATTGTTTAAACAAATGCAAATTTTTTAAATAATCACAGAATATGTTTAGTGAGAACTACTACTCTTGACATTCTTCAACTTTGTATAATTTATCCCGAAGTTATTATCTTCCTGATTAAATCGTACAAAGTTGATGAATGTCAAGAGTAGTAGTTCTTGTTTAACTTATCTGGTAAATATTTAAACAATTTTTATCTGTTCGAGCAATTTTTTCTTCCTAAAATCGTAAAAAGTTATTATCTTTTGAAAATAATGGCACAATTAAAGAATTCTGAAAGCAATATATTTTTTAAGGATGTTTGGTAATTATGTAAACAATTTTTATTTGTTTAAATAATTTTTTCCTTTTGTCAAGCGCGAAAAACTATTACTTTCTGGAATTGATGACACAAATAAAGGAATTTAAGAATAATTTTGTTTTTCACAGGATATTTAGCAATTTAAACAAAAATTTTGATTTCTTCAAACAATTTTTATTTGTTTAAACATTTTTTTCTTTGTGAATCGTGAATATTTATTCTTTTCATCAGTATTTAACAGAATTAACGAATTTTAAGAATAATATTTTTTTGCTTAAGATATTTTGAAATTATTTCAACAATAAATAATCATTAATAATCATTATTATAAACTATTTTTTCAGTATTTTATGAATAGTTATTTTTTTCAGTTCATATTTGTTAAAATAAATAATTTTTCAAATGAATTTCGGGTAATAAGCATCAAATTACAAGCGTACCACGTATAAGCATCAACGAAAATTGTTCAAAAATATGAAAATTGTTTAAACAAATAAAAATTGTTTGAAAAATTGCTGAATATCCTTTACAACAAATTTTACTCTCGAAATTCTTTAATTGTGTCAATAATTCCAGAAAATAATAACTTTTCTCTCTTTACAGAGGGAAAAATTATTTAAACAAATGAAAATTGTTTGAATAATTACCAAGTATCCTTTGAGAATATATCGCTCTCAACATTCTTTAATTGTGTAATTATTTCCAGAAAATAATAACTTTTTACAATTTTTGGAAGCGAAAATTGTTACACGCGAAAAAAATTGTTTAAACAAATAATAATTGTTTGAAAAATGTAAATTATTTAAAATATACTTCAAAACTCTTCACTTATCCATTGGAAATAATTCACGTTGAAGAACATTTAAAAAATGCCGTCTTTAGCATGAATTTAATAGAAAACTGCTATTTTACATTTTTAGGGCATTTTCCGGGCACAATAAAAGAGGATTTGGAGTGTCAAAATTAAAAGCTATTGGGTGGAAATTATTTCTTGAATACTCCTTGAGAGTTTACTATACTTTATTTCCCAAAAAGTTGATAACAAGTACTTCTTTTTTTTTTATTTTTTGTTTTAAGTCGAGCTTTTCCCATTTATAACCCCATGTTAATTTCAAAAGCCCGGGGGCACGGATTGACGTCGAAAAAAAAATTCCGTAATTTCTTATTACGTACAATGAACGAAATGGGGGGGAGGGGGTATCACTCAAAATCGAAAGTCGAATTTTTACAGATATACGTTTGGACGTGTAAAGAAGATTTTTTAATTGGCATTAGGGCCGATAATGTTTATTTTTGTTTGTGTTCTACAATTAATTTTTAAATAATATTAAAGTTATATGTTTTGTGTTTCGTCCCGGACTGACTCACTGGAGTCGTTAGTAAGGCTATGTGAATCAGTCCTAACTCGTACATTTTGATTGGTCCAATTTCATTATAATGTATATTGCAAAAAAAAAATCGTTCATGTGTTTGTGAATTTGATAAATGTTGCAGTCAATAATATAGTGCATTTCAACCACGGATAGAGGTGAAACTTAATATAATTGAAATAATTTGTTTTTTCTCTCAAAAAACACTACAAAAATATTTTAAACTGTTATTCAGGCCACGGACTAATGCTCACTACTGAGATTTTCCATGAAGAGCAACCCCCAAGTCTTTTTGGTTCTTCGGCAAAAAAATGCAATATCTCGACCACAGAGGTTTTTCTTTTATTTATAAAGCGAGAGCGTTGTTCAGGATAATGCGTTTCGAGGTGCATGTACTTCTGGGCAAAGCTGGTACTGACATATGTAAATACTACCGGTACCGGGGTATATGCACTAGAAGTGCGGAGTATGCGAGAGTCGTACGACTTCTGGCACGCAATTAAATCCGCATCGTCGTTTGAAGCGTATCCCGGCATACAGCCAGGCTGGGCTTAATTATATGAAATAATTACACGTCGGACGAAATATATGCACGGGCAAGGGCGGGAGGTTCTGGAGGGTGAAAGTGGGGGGTTGGTTAGAGGGGCGGAAAAAGAGAGGAGAGAAGAGAGGTAGACAGCACGCAATGCGCACCGTGGAGATGCGGTCGGCCGCAGGCCTAGACCAGCTGCAACCTCTGTAGCTCATGCAGATACCGTATTCCAGTGCATATGCCAGTATTCCAGTACATATGCCAGTATTCCAGCACATATGCCAGTTTTCCAGTACATATGCCAGTATTCCAGTACATATGCTCATACTTCAGTACATATTCCAGTATTTCTGTATTCTTGTATATATTCCTGTATTCCGGTCCTGAGACGATGTAATTATGCATTAGGTGCTAGTATTATGTCGCCTAATGTCCGTGCGGAAAATACAAAGCTCCCACGTACGAGTCGACTTGGTGTAAATGCGGTGATAATTGTAACGAGCTGGCGCCTGCAAATCTCAAAGCTGTGAACGAGAACAGTTTTGCGAGCGAAAGCCCATGCGAAAGTCACGTCTGTCCCTCCTTTCATATACATAGTGCAGGCGATACAATTAGCTGCCTAGCTTATGTAAGGGGATAGAGGATGGCACTTTTTCATTTTCTATTCACTTTGCTCTTTCATTTATTACCAGGGCTTGGAACGGGTTACTTTTTAGTAACTTAGTTACTTTTTTGATCCGCGTTTACTAAAAAGTTATTTATTTTATAAAAAGGTTATTTTTGGTTAAATCTTTTTCCCGAAATAACTAAATGAATGAATTCATGACGTCATGGGGGTGAAAAATTGTTACACGGACGTAGGGGTGAGTCATATGGACATGCATTATGAGATATGAATTATACCAGCACATTATTAATAAAAAAGGTAATATGCAGCTCCAGCTACTGAGAATAACGACAACATCGCACGCATAGTAATCGAACTTCAAGCCAAATAAAATGTGCCGGGTCTCACAGACCCAACCCCTATACCCATCATATGGGAATTTTGAATTTGAAAAATTCATAGAAAACATTGTTATTTATGTTTGCGAACGGAGCAGACGTGTGTATCTGTAATGAAGTCGACATTTCTGCCCCGAATGCATATATAAATAACTATGTTTCCTAATAATTTTACGAATAAAAATTTTTCATATGATAAGAAATTTGTAAATAGTTCATTTTCAAGATTTTTAAATTCAACCCAGGCTACACCAAAATAAAACAAACTAATATGCAGCTCCAGCTACTGAGAAGAACGTCAACGTTGCACGCATAGTAACCAAACCTCAAGCAAAATAAAATATACCGGGTCTCACAGACCCAACTCCCATGACGCCGGGTTAATCATGAATTAAAAATTAATAATTTCTGGAATACTATAGAGATCGAAGGCAGATGCTTTTTCCAGATATACGCTTTTCATAGCATGGAGTTATGTGACACACAAAATATGCCACACATAGAATAAAAAAGTATCTCTTCTGATAATAAATTATCGAACCACCTGTTCAGTTTGCCTACACCCTATCTTATCACGTCCGGGAAAGAGTAGATGAGACCTGACCACTGATCGCAGCCCGCTTCATAACTTTTCATTCGAAACGTAAATTTTTTTCGTCCTTGGCAACCCGAGTCTTCAGAGGATTCGACAGCAATTATTAATGGCGTGTGTCTGTGATTTGGTCAGGACAGGATCAGTGCGCTGATTCAGCGTTAACGTTTGGCAGTAATTGAAATAAATGATGGGACACCCTGCTGAACCCCATAATGAACTCCCCGTTACGAAGGTCGACAGACGTCACAGCGATGTGCTACTTGGCGTTTGCCTTCGTTAACTCTCGACCTGGATCTCTGTCGAGCTACTGCTACAGCTACTGCTACTGCTGCTTCTCAGCCTCTCCAGAGGCCTCAAAATCATGAACGACATCCAGATATTACCACTGGTGAATCTCCACTCTGAAGGGGTGGTTTTGCTCCACCCTCCCTTTCCATCATCCATGCTCTTCATCAGTGCAGACTGCAGCTTGTTGCGGATTATGGAAGAGGATGATTGTCAAAAAGGCTCATCCTTATTTCCTGAAATTAATATTAATGCTTTATTTTCAGTCCCTGCTCACAAAGGCAAGAGATCATGGAGGAAGAATAAATCTTCTGCCGTAAGAAGATATAAGCACCGGATTTAGTGCCCTTCGGTCGATTTGGTTGAAAAATACATTAGAGGGATCAGCAGTAGGGTGATCCAAAAATTTTTTTTTTGCATTTTTATCAATAATGGCCGGAAATTTGATTGAATTCAGACAAAAATGAATATATATTTTTTTCTTTCTTTAATAATATTTAGAGATAGCCAGAAATATCCGTTTGGCGGCGCTGAAATCTGCTGACGCAAGAGTCCAGAGTTTGAATTGTAAAATGTTGACTTTCTGTATATTACATATTCACGTGATTTTTTAAGTTTTCTTAACTATTCAGTCAAGGCTGTCAAGTAAATTTCAAGTAAATTCAAGTCTAAATTTTATGATTCGAATTCTGGTCTCTTGCGTCCGCAGTCTTCAGAGACGCCAACCGGATCTTTTCGGCCCGAATACCCTGCAGATTAGGGTGGTCCAAAAATGCTTTAGAATTTTTTTTTCGAATTTTCATGAATAACTCCCGGAAACTTGTTCGAATCCACAGGAAAATAAATTTCTTAAAAATATATATATATTTAGAGGAGGCGCAAGTCCCATGAAGTTTTACACGTATTTCCCACAAGAAAAAAAAGGACATTTTTGTAAATCTTATTCGGAATCCTCAATATTAGTTGAATCAAGTTGTAACTCAACATTTTTCTTTCACAATTGGCCATAAATCACGAATAAAATATTACTTTTCAAATCTCACGCCCATAAGTCTGTTTTATAGGGTCCCAAAAAAAACCCATCAGTGAAAAAATTGGTTTTGTGATTTTTTCGCGCTAATTATGATTTTTGTAGGTTTTTTACATGCAAATTGTTTCTAATACATGAAATACTACGAGATGCTGATAATTTCATGTTGAAATAAATTATTCAAACTTTTTGTTCACTTTTTGTTAATAATTAATCCAATTTAGTAAAAATAATCATTTAAACAAATAATTATTGTTCATAAATATCTTTTTCTTTATTCATGCAATATATTTGCGGTTTCTTATGAAATTTTTAACTTTTCACTAACTTTTTACTTAGTAAAGTAATAAATAATGGAAGTTAAGAAACACAGTTGTTCAAACAATCTATAATTGTTCATAACTATCTTCTTTTAGATAAGTGCTAAAAAGTTGCGATTTTTCCGAACTCTTAAACTTTTTGTCCACTTTTCACTTAGTGAGGTAATAATAATGCAATTTGACAAACATGCTTATTCAAACAATTGATTATTGTTTATAACTGTATTCTCTAAGAGTAATGCTAGAAAGTGTTTTTTTTAATCTTCAGTTTTGCTTTGACTTTTTAGTTATGAACAAATAATAAGTCAACCTCGACAAGAATCATTTGTTAAATAGTATTTTCCTTTTTTAAGTGAATTATTTTTGCCCTTTTCCCTATTGCTTAAAAAAATTAATTTAAACAAAAAAGCTATCATACACAAGAGACAAAAACAAATAATGGAATAATTAAGAGTAATGATAATTAAGGGCAAAACGTTAAACATTTCTGAAAAAACCGCAACCATCTGGAATTATTATAAATAAAGATAGTTATTAACAATGATTATTTGCTTGAACAATTATTTTTGCTCAACTCAAATAATTATGAAGTCACTCCAAGTGAAAAATAGACCAATAGTAAAAATTGTCAGAAAAAACCGCAACTTTCTACCATAAAGGTACTCATAGACAATAATAATTTGTTTTGTATAAATTCAACTTTATGTGAAACATTCGTCTTTTTTGTTTTAAAATTCATCTCTTTTGGTAGAATTTTTTTTTTATTATGAATGCAACTGTTTAACTCAAAGTTAACCCGTTTCGGTTAATATTCAACTGTTTTGTTAAAAAATTCTTCTTTTATGATTAAACTCAACTGTTTTCTTATTTAAAATAAAAATATTCTTGGTTGGATTATCAACTATCACTTTTTTCCTCAAGAATTTATATTTTTTGGTTGAATTTAACTATTTTTTATTCTGAATTAATTTTTTTTTTTTTTAAATATGATTTATTATATTTTTTGTTGAAAATTTGATTATTCTATGAAGATTCAACCATTTCCTCGTAAAATTATCTTTTTTATCAAAAATTCAACTGCTTTGCTCAAAATTTGGGTTTTAGGATGAAGAATTTACCCTATTGGATCGAAAATTCATCTATTCTTTGTAAAAAAGTGTTTTATTGGAAATTCATATTTTTTTGTTGAATATTCTACTGTCTCCTAAAAAACTCGACTCTTTGGCTTAAAGTGACAATTTTTAGGATGAAAATACAACTGTTTGTCTTTGAAGTTCAACCTTTTTGTTTGAAAATTCGACCATTGAATTGAAAATTCGACTATTTAGTTGGAAAATCATTTTCCTTGGTTAAAAATTCAATATTTCGTGTTTAAAAATCAATGTTTTTCTACAAAAATTCGACTTTTTAGCGTTTAAAACACAACTCTTTCGTGGGAAATACATCTCTGAATTTTCAAGCTTTTAATTTTGCAGTTTCGATTCAAATTATTGAATTTGAAAGTCTGTAATAAACAATTAGAGAAAGAATTCTTTTTTCTGAATCACGCTTTATTTAGCAAGATGTTCCATATCAATTTTTAATAGAAATCTGTATTATCATCGGAGAAGGTAACGGATCAAGAAGAGAAATCCACACATAAATTGGAAATCTACAATATCGACCAAAGCTATATTCTCCTATACAGAAAATATTTTAACGTCATTTCAGACATGATGGAAATATAAATTGAAAACTTTTTAATTAAATTTTATTCAGAAAAAAGATCTTCTCCTTTCACTCCGCTGGGATTCGAACGCCAGGTCAACTGATTTCCGGTCAGGTGCTCTAACCACTGAGCTACAGAGAGATCAGAGGAAGAATTCTTTTTTCTGAAATAGTCTTTATTTAGCAAGATGTTACATTTTCATTTTTAATAGAAATATGTTTTATCATCGGAGAAGGTAACGAATCGAGAAGAGAAATCCATAGATAAAATGGAAATCTACCATTTCGACCAAAGTTATATTCCCCTGTACAGAAAATATTTTGACGTCATTTCAGACAAGATGGAGAATAAACTTTTTTAATTAAATTTAATTCAGAAAAAAGATCTTCTCTTTTCACTGCGCTGGGGTTCGAACACCAGGTCAACTGTATTTCGGTCGGGTGCTTCTCCGATGATAATACGGATTTCTAATAATAATATTGTTTGTTAAATATTATTTTATAATGTCGAATTATTTTTGTTATTATGAAAAAATATGAAATAATTTTTTTTTTCGTTATTTTCAAATTATTAGATTATCACCAATCTTATGAGAACTTGCCTTCATGCGTTAATAACCAAATTTTCGCGATATTTCTTATTTTTTAACTACTCAAGAAGAAAATTGGACTTGATAGGATAGGGTATGACAGGATAGGATAGAGTAGGTTTTTCCCCTAATACTGGTGAGGTTAATTTTTCTCTGTCAACACCAGCTGGAAAATGGACAAAATGTTTGTGACGACTATAACTTTTTTCGAAAAATTAAATTTTTTAATTTTTCTCGCGAATGTTACAAGATTTCATAGAAGAGTAAAGGCATTATCCTAGAATATTTTAAAATGGAAAAACTTTTCTTTATATTTTGTGTTATCTGCCGTTTGTAAGAAAAATGCGAGACATCGATTTGTCAAACAAAAATTCTCTTCAGCTGAAAAATATTTTAGCTCGCATGAAACTATTATTTTTTTAATTATTATTTTTGGGAAAATCTACTTTTGATATTTTTAGCAAAACTGCCGCCATTTTGTGAATTTTCAACATTCTGTTCATTTTACAGTCGATTTTGAAGAAGGATAATAATATCCTACAAGAGTTGGAAAATAAAAATTAAATATCTGAAGTAGGTCTACAATTATAAAGGTGTCAAAAAAAAACGGTGTTTTTTTAATAATACTTATGGTAGTTGTACGAAAAATCATATATCTAAAAATTAGGTTTTCTATTATTTAGAAATCAAACTAATATCACTGGTGATGTTATTTTGAATAAAGGATATTATTTCCATTGAAAAAATTTTGAAACTGACGAAAAACATTTTTTTCAACAATGTTTTTGTCACTTAATTATTTTACTATCGCTTATTACTAATTTTTGAACAGAAGATGAATTTTAATAAATAAATAAATGCCCTGGATGAGCTGGAAAAGAAGTAAGTCTCACGGAAAGTTCCGTCACGATAGACAGTTCTTTTTTTGAATAAAATTTGTTCTAAACAAATAAATATATTTGAAGATTATGTACTTATTTTGAAAATTAGAAACAGAAGAGTTGTAGGGAATTTTTTTCTCTGATAAAATAAGCCATAATGCATTGAGTTCTAACTTTTTTATAAAAAATAAAGTTTTTTTGTATAAGACATAACTGATAATATCACTTCAATTCTCAAAATCATAGAAAACTTTTTTCACAGAGTATTATTTTCTTTGAGAAACAACATAGACTACCGTCGGAAATTATCTATACGGCTTACGCGAGCGGTATCAAAAATTACTGCTGACTTTGAAACGTGATTACTGGTCCAAAAGAAAGCTAAAAACTTTGTAGAAAAACTATTGGAAAGGTTGTGAAATTTCGCGTCGAATGATTTCTAATAGAGATATTTTTAGTCTTGTGAAGCGAATATACCACGCGATAAGTTTCTTTTTTTTTTAATCAACAATTTCTCGAATTTCGTACCTTGATTTCAACTTGTGGTATGACCTAGGGAAGCTGCATTACAAATCTAAAATTCATAGCAAACAGTCTGTAATGTCTTATCTTTAATGAAAGGGGATAAAAGTTGAAAAATCTTTGTGCATTTCCGAGATATGACTAAAAATATTCAAGCGCATAGGCCGACAGCGGTGATCGCTGACTGAAACTCGACGCAGACACGCTTGGACATTTGAAGTTATATCTCTGAAACCCATTAAGATTTTTTTAGTTTCATTGGCTTGAATTGAAGATAAGACTTCCAGGAATGTGTGGTATAAATTTTATATTTTTACTACAATTTTTCTAGGTCATGCCATAAGCTGAATTACAGATACAAGATCGAAAAATTCTTAAATTTGTTTAAAAAACTTCGCGCGTGTTATATTATCTTCAAGAGGTCAAAAATATCTTTATTGGGGTGTCATTCGACGCGGAATTTCATTAGCTATCCAACGGTTCTCTAAAAAGGTTTCTCGCATATTTTCTTAACGAGCAATCACGTTTTAAAGTTAGCAGTAAAGGCGAATGATTCTGCGATTTAAAGTTGAACTGCCTGTATGATCTAACATTTATTTGGTCAGTTAAATTTGAATGTTAGAAGATAATGAAGAATTTAAATTTATTCTGAATTCAATTTTCTGAATTCAATTTTCTGAATTAAAAAGAGAATATATTAAAGTAAGCTTCAAATGCATATTTTCCTGCAAGAAGAACCGAGTTTGAAGTAATCATCATAATTCAGAAGGCAATAAATAGTTTAAAAAAAAGTGCAGACGTATTTCAACGTTTCATTACGATAAGAGTGTTATTTGTTAAATCTCGCAGCAGCCTGCAAAGCGCCGATACGTAAAATGTAGTAAAGCGAGCCATGAATTCCCCCAGGGATGGACTACTACGCGTGAAAATTGGATAAGGTCCTTGGCAAAGTGGAAAACAGTCTGATCATTATGTCGATTTAGAGTGTTGCTCTCAAGTTCCGTTGTGGTTTAAGAATCCCCGAAAATTATTATGTTTCAGCTCTACCCAAGGGTAAGCCTGTTATCGCATCGGAACGCGATCGTTACGACTCTGGGGATACCCTGAAAGCAAATTGCAGTTCGCCACCCTCCCAGCCACCAACCAGTCTCTCTTTCAAGCTCAACAATCGACCGGTAAGTAAACACATGGCATTTAACAATACACCTGGGAATCATTTTCGCGTTTTGATTGTGTGAATAATTAGTTCCGCCAGAAAAGTCAAATTCAATTTTACCTGGTACACTAATTTTCCTTTTGCATTCATGTTCCTGTTCTCAATTATTATATGTGTGAATATCGGATTTCCAATTTGCGAGGTATATTATTATTGATATTTGCAAACGACAGTTTATTAATTAATGAAACATTATCAAACATAGCTTATCCCATGTAGAAATTGCGATCGGACTTGAAAGGTGTCCGACTAGTCCTCTGTATTTCTGATCGGGCGCTGATTGGAAAAAATAGGCAGGGCCAGACTAGTTCTGTAACGATGTTTCAGCCGAGCCCTATCTAGGACTTCTAACTAGGTTCTGACGGAAATGCCCATCCATCGCCCTTCCACCGCCCGTCTAGACCCTGACTAGAATTCTGACTGGAAATTACTAGTCCAGTTGATTTAGTGAGATTCTGAGCACTGCCCTAATTAAAATAGGATGATTTTTCACATGGGGTCATTGCTCGGGTGGCCTATAGTCAGGTAAAACCTGGAAATTAGAGAAAAAGTTAGGTATTTGGATAAAAATGGGAAAAGTCAAGGAATCGCTACAAGTAGCACTTTAATTAACTCCCAAGGAAAATAATATAGACATTTTAATTTCAAATTGTTTGATTCTGTTTATAAAAGATTTTATGTTGAAATTTATGAAAGATTAAGATTCTGACCTTTGAATAATAATGGGCAGGGAAAATGAATAATTTTATTATTTGGTTAAAAATTCAATTTGTTATAATGTCAAACCTTTTGGTTGAAAATTGAACTATTTTGTTGAAAATTTGTCTTTTTGGGTTGCGAAATCTATTTTGGTAAAAAAATGACTTTTTGTTAAAAATGTATATTGTGGCGTTGAAAGTTTAACTGAAATATTTCTTGGTTGAATATTCAACTATTTAAATAAAAATTTATCTGCTTACAGTAGAAATTTCATCTTTTCTATAAAAATGAAAGTATTGGGTGGCAAGTGACAGTTGAGGATTCAAATATTTTGTTGAAATTTCGACTTTTTGGTTGAATTTAACGGTTTTGGTTAAAAATTAAAATCATTTTTGTTTGAAATATCAACTATCTACAATTTTTGTTAAGAATTCATTCTTTGCTTGAAATTGTCACAATTTGGTAAAAGGATCAACTATCTGGATGAAAATTAAGCTTTTGTTGAAAATCCATATTTTTCGTTTAAAAATTTAACAGATTTGTACAAAATTCGTCTTTTGAATGGAAAGTTTAACAATTTGATTAGAATTTTTTCTTTTCTCGTCTGAAAATTTTGTTTGATTGCAGATTCATCATTTTTAGTTGAAAATTGAGCTCTCGTTGAAATTTCGTTTTTTTGTTGAAAATTAATTTTTTTCATTGAAAATGTAACTGTTCCAGTTGAAAAATAATCATTTTATTCAAAAATTCAACTCTTTCGTTAAAAGTTTAACTATTTTTTTGAAAATTTATATTTTTTAATTAAAAATTAATTTTTTCAACTGAAAATGTAACCATTCCAGTTGACGATTCATTAATTAAGTTGTGAATGTATATGTTTGGCTGAAAGTTTAACTGTTTGTTTGAAAATTGCTCTCTTTAATAAAAATTTTCATTTTGAACTGTATGTGTAACTATTTCAGTCAAAGACTTATCATTTTAGATTAAAATGTATCTGTGTGGTCAAATGTTTGATTAAAAGTTCATATATTTTGGTTGAAAATTCAACAGTTTTACAAAAAATTCGTTGTTTGACTTGAAAGTTCAATAGTTTCGGTGAACATTTTTTTCTTTGCTTGAAAACTTATCCATTTAGTTAAGAATTCATCATTTTCGTTAAAAATTTATTTATTGTTTTTGAAATTTTTTTTTCACTAATAGTTTAACTTTTGTATTTTTGGTTGAAACTTGATTTTTTTCCTTGAAAATTCAACTATTTGTCTGAAAATTCAAGTATTTGTCTAAAAATTAATGTATTTTGTGGAAAATTCCTCTTTTTGGGTAGAAAATTATTCTTCTTGATTGAAAATTTGCCTTTTTTGTTTTAGAATTCATCTCTTTTGATAGATATTTCATAGTTTTTGTTGAAATATCAACTATTATATTGTTGGTTCAGAATTCATCTTTGTAGGTTGAAAGATCAACTATTTGGGTAAAAATTCAACTTTTTTCCTAAAAATGTAATCATTTTGTATAAAATTTGCCTTTTTTGTTAAAATATCAGCTATGACATTTTTTTGAGAATGTATTTTTCTGTTAAAAATTTAACATTTCAGATTAAAAATTCAACTGTATTCTACAAAATTCGTCTTCTTGTCTTGAAAATTTAACTATTTGGTTCGAAGTGCAACTTCTTAACGCTAAAGTTAAATCTTTTTTTATTAAAACTTCAATCATTTGGTTGAAAATTCATCTTTGTAGGTTAGAAATTCAACTATTCAATTAATAATTCAGCTATTTCGTTGAAAATTCATCTCTTTTGATTTAAAGCTCAACTATTTAGTTGTGAATGCAACTTTTTTGTAAAAAATGTTTTTGTTGTTGAAAATTCAAAATATGCTTAAAAAGGCAAGCGCTTTTGGTTGAAGCTCAACCTTTTTTGTTTAAAAATTCAAATATTTGATTGCGAATTTATATTTGTAGGTAGAAAATTTAAGTAATAGGTCAAAAATTCAACTATTTTGTTAAAATCGTATTATTTTGTCGAAAATGCAAGTATTTTGTTAAAAACTCATCTTTCTTGTTCGAGAATTCAACTGTTTTATTAAAAATTCGTCTATTTTGAGAAAAAGTTCATATATGTAGGTCGGAAATTGAAAAAATCGGTTAAAAAATTTAACTTAGTTCAAAGTTTAACTGTTTTGTTATAAACCCATATTTTTTGTTAAAAAATTCTATAGTTTTGTTGAAACATCGTCATTTTAGATTGAAAATTAATCAGTTATGGTAGGACATTTATCTTTGTTTGGTTGAAATGAATAAATGAATTATAAATTTTTTAATTTTAATGTGTTACAAGATTGAAATGCTGTCAAGGAGTTTTGAAAATGAAGTTTTGCGGCCATCCTGATCACTAAAAATATAATATACTTTGTACAGAAATAGAAAAGTGGAATGAAGGAAGAAAGGAATATAGATTTATATCATTATGGGATAGAATTTTCTCCTTTTTTCAACGACGCTGAAAACTTCCTTTGCAGTAAATTTCCAGGCTTGACCCAATAAGTTAAAAGACCAAGGACTTTTCTCATCCTGGTATTCAAAGGCTTAAAAATGACTGAGTTACGAGGTAAAAAGTTCAATGTTGAATTTCCTTATCACACTCCGCCGTTGACCCGCGAATGCTTATTTACTTTTTTACAACTCAGTTCGGTTCCTCTGTGGAGCTTCACTTATTTATGGCAAGACGAGTCTGAAACAAAATGAAACTAGCAAAATGAGGGTACTGCACATTTCTCCATTTCTTGCTCCTTACTCTTCATTTCCTGATATTCCAATCCCATCTCATTACCCTTCCCACTCTGAGGGAAAACAGTAAAGCTGATGAGAGTGTTCTTCGTTAATTTGCAACTTCATCCCCTTTGTAAGAGACCTTTTCGATTCGTTATATCCAATTTCGTTTTTTATGGTTGCAACTTCATCTCTCCTAGAACCTCATTAGGGACATCGAATTTAATGTAATTTGGAAGGATTTTATTTAAGTTCGAAGGATTTCAAATGATTTCAGTGTATAACATTGTATTTCATGGTATTTTATATGAATTTCATTCATTTGAGTAAATTTCAATAGATCAATTCGATTGAACGAAATATAATAAAATTATATTCATTTCATTACATTCCACAGATTCAAAAAAAATATTGTGAAACATTCCAAGATATTCCAAAATATTTGAGAGAATTTTACAGAATTTGAAGAGATTTCGCAAAATTTAGTTTGTGAGGAGATTTCACATAATTTTGGTGAATTTCATGGAATTTCAAGGGATATACTGCAATGTTAAATTAATTCAATTAATTCAATAAACAAATTCAATTAATTCAATAAATTAATGTAGTTTTATGGAATTTTCAGAAATTTATTATTTTCGTAACATTTTACAGTTAAAAAATATTTCGAAGCATTACAAGATATTTCATTGAATCTAAATCGATTCATTTAAGTTAAATTGATTGAATATTTGAGAGAATTTCACAGAGTTTCAAGAGATTTCTCAGAATTTTATTTTGTGAGGGGATTTGAAATAATTTCAGTGATTTCATAGAATTTTCAAGAAATATACTGGAATTTTAAATATATTTAATTAATTTCATAAAGAAATTTTATTTTGTGGAATTTTAAGAAGTTTCATTAATTTAATGACATTCCATAGATTATAAAAAATTATTTCGAAGTAATCAAAAATATTCCACAGAGTTTAATGGGATTTTATTAAAGGTGGATGAATTTAATGTAATTAAAAACTATCAAATTGAAATTAAAATAATTTAAAATTATTTTGGACTTATTTCTCAATGAATAACAAATATTTTTTAGGGTTAAAATCATTTTTTAGCCCTAAATTTGTATTTAAAACATTTTAAACTAAGGAAATTAATTTCTGAACCTAAAATGGCCTAACGGAACCTCTAAACAATGTTTTAAGATAAAATAAAATTTGTGGCAGTATTTTTCAATTAAAATAAAGAAATTAAGTGTTTTCAAATGTAAAAATCACATCTTTTCTGAGCTAAAATTTAAACAATTCGAATAATTTCTATGTTTAACCGTTTAGACATTTACACTATAGAAAAATTCATTTGGTTAAACTAATATTTTGAAAGTTATAAAAATCAACTATGATGTTTATTTAAACTATTATTCTTCTGTATATTTTCCCCTTAACTCGTTTCTCTATTCAAATGCAAACTGAATTAATAGAACCCATCAAGAAAATCCAACTCTTTCTTTTTGTGGTCATTCTTTTTGGTTGAATACTCTACTATTATATTTTTATTTGAGAACTAATCTTTATTGGTTACAAATTTCATCATTTATTACTAAGCTAATAATTTCATTATTTTGGTGAAATTGCAACAATCTGGTTGCATTTTTTTTCTTGATTGGAAAATGTTTCTTGGTTGAAAATTCAACTCTTTTGTTCAAAATTCATCTCTTTGGGTAGAAATGTCTTTTTTTTGTTAAAAATGCTACTGCTTTATAGAAAATTTAACCATTGTTTGAAAATTCATATTATCATTTTTAAAATTCTGTTATGGTTGAGGATTCAACTATTTGGTTGAAAATTTGTCTTGCTTGGTAGAATTCAATTCTTTTTTATTTATAATTGAAATATTTTTTGGTTGAAATATCTGCTATTACATTATTTGTTGGAAATTGATCTTTTTTGTTGAAAATTCCGTGATGTTTGCTGGAAATAAATTTATTTCACTGGAAATTCAACCGTTCCAGTTTTGGTAGAAAATTGATCTTTTTTAGTTGAAAATTCATCTTTTTGGTTTGAAAATTCATCACTTTTGGTCGAAATTCAATCTTTCTTGGGTAAAATTTATCGGATTCTGTTGAGGATTTTACTATTCTGTTGAAAATTTATTCTTTTGTAGGTTGAATATTATTTTACTTACACGAAAATTTAACTATTCGCTTTTTGGTTGGAAAAAAAATGTGTTTTAGTTCAAAGTTCAACTATTTGGTTTAAAATTGATGTATTTTATTAAAAACTGGACTCTTTTGGTAGAAAATGAATCTTCTTGGTTGACACTTTATCTTTTTAGTTTAAAATGAAACAGTTTGGTTAAAAGTTCATCTATTTTGTTGAAAGTGCAATATTTTGGCTTGAATATTAACTTGCAAAACTGAACAATATGAAGTTATTTTGAATAAAAAAGAATCGTTCATTAATAAATTCGAACAACTAAATTACATTTCACAAAATGTAAAGGGATTTCACTTAATTTGAATGAATCTAGATAATTTATTATCGAAATTTCACGAAAAAGTGCCGGAACTTCATAAAATTCCCATAGTTTCGGAAAATTCAATTCTCGAATTGTACTCTTCACCCCTTTCCCTCTAGGGAAAAAAGTAAAGTTAGTAAGAGTGTTCTGCGCTAATTTGCCACTCCATCCCTTCCGTAAGGGACATTTCCAAGCCTCGGCCTCCAATTGCGTCTTTTGAGAGGTAATATGATTTCTGCTAGAACCCCATAAAGGGTGTCGGAGAGTCTTGTAACCTCTTGAATACGAGTGAGAAGGGAGGTTGCGTTACGGCCTATGGAGGTCGTAATATCTGCTATAAACTTCCCTCTGATGACGTATTCGCCTTTATATAGCTTTCGCAAGACCATATGCGTTGCCATTGACTGACGAGACTTGACGTATATGTAGGGAGGATGGAAAAACAAGGAGGAAGCAAATACAAGAGCACTTGAGAGGCAAACATGAAGATTCCCTCATGGTCCCCGGTCTTCTATCGTCACCCCATAGGCGGTATTTGCCTTATGTTTCGCTCGTTGCGGGTAAACACGGGGGAACGTTTTACGACAAAGATAGGTGTCGACGAGGTCCGTTATGTTCGCACGTTATTCTCCTATTTACTTAGGGGCGTCTTCCATTTGGTGAAGCAGCCTCTTACAAAATAAAAGTGAATTTATATTAAATAGGACTTTAACGGCTCGTTCTTACGTCATTATGGTCTTTTGCAATAAGGGAGAGTTTACGAGAGATGCATTATCGCAGTGATTTAACAATGACTTGGCAGAGGGACAGTAAATTGTCATGAAGATTTCTAATCTCTTCCTGCGACACTTTTATCGCTCTATTCAAATGATTTGCGTTCCTTGGTGGCAACTTTAAAGCAAAATACTGAAGTTGTTTGTAATTTGGTACAAGATAGAGGACCAAATTCGTGAGATTTAAATTGAAGGCCCTAAAAGGATTTGCATTAAACGAAAGGAAAAAACAAAGCTTGAAGTCTTCTTTCAGCAACGCCCTTTAATCACGCCCATTTTATTAAGGTAATGCCGTTTTAAAAACACCCATTTTCTTTGGCTGCTCCCATTTTCCACATCTTTGCCAACACCTATTACCATCATGCACACTTTTTTGATCACGCTCTTTAATGTTGATTTAGGTGTTGACTTGGAAGAGGAAAGGTAAATTGTCGTAAAGATTTCTAATCACTTCCTACGACAGTATTATCGCTCGTTTAGATCGATTTGCGTTCCATGGTGGAAATTTTAATGCAAACGGGTGAAGTGGGTTTAAATTTGGCACATAATACGGGACCAAATTCAGGAGATTTAAATTGTACGTTCAAACAGGATTTAGATTAAACAAATATACGAGTAGAAAAAAGAGTTGAAGACTTTCTTAGCAAGGCCCCTTAGCCGTGCAAATTTTTTTCAGGCCAATGCTGATTCAAACACACCCATTTTCTGTGGCCACTCCCATGTTCCACATCATTGCCAACGCCTATTAGCGTCATGCCTACTTTTTTGGTCACGCTCTTTATTATTAATTTAGGTATTGAATTGCAGAAGGAAAAATAGAATTTGACAAGAATGGGTCTTTTCCCAATGCCCTTTAACCACGCCCATTTTTAAGGCCATTATCGTGTTAACCAAACCCATTTTTTCTGACTGCGCCCATTTTTCGTATCATTGCCAACGCCTATTAGCACCACGTCCACTGGTTTAATCTTGATCTTTATTGTTTATTTAGATATTTGACTTACAAATTATAAAAATTATCAGTTGAAAATTTCGATTTAAATGCAATTTCAGAATTACAATGAGTTATGGCCATACAATGGATTTTTCGAGTAGTTGACACTCGATAGTTAAGTGTATACACTTTTCAAAAGGTTACAAAATATTTTTAAAGATTTCAAAAAAATTAAAGGATTGCAATTATTTGAAAAATTATACAGTATACAAGATTTCAAAGATTTCAAAACATTTCGAATGATTGCAAAACATTTTAAAAGTTTACGCAAAAATTTCAAATAATTCAGTGATTTCAAAGAATACAACAGATTTCACAAAGATTTCAAGGATTTTAAAGATTCAAAAAAGGCATATACATTAGATTAAAAAAATTGCACAATTTCTTAAATATTTCAAAAATTTCATAAAGGTTTCAAGTATTTCAAAGATTTAAAAAGGGCGTGTACACCAGTTTTCTAAGATTTCAAAGTATTTCAAAGCATTTCAGAGGATCTATGAGGATTTCAAAAGATTTCAAGAATTTTGAAGATTTCAACAAGCGTTCGGTACACCAGATTTCAAAGATTTCTAAACATTTGAATGTCTTGAACAATTTCACTTTTTTTAAGATTTCAAAAGATTTCAAATATTTCCATGATTTCAATCAAATAAAAAATATTTCAAAAAGATTATACAAATATTCCAAAGAATTCATAGAGATTTCAAAAGACTTTAAGAATTTCAAAAATTTCAAGAAGGGTAAAACACGCTAGATTTTAAAGGTTTCAAAAAGTTTCAAAGATTTTAAACGATTTCAAATTTTTTAAAAGATTTCACAAAGATTAAGAATATTTCAGTGATTTCAAAACAATAAAAAATACTTCACAAATATTTCGAAGAATTCATATTGCTTTCAAAAGATTTCATGAATTCCAAAGATTTCATAAAGATTTCGAAAATTTTCACAAAGATTTCAAAGATTTGAAGGATTTGAAAAATGTTACCGAAATTTTAAAAGATTCCAAAAGATTTCACAGAAATTTCAATATTTCACAAAGATTTTAAATACTTCAAAAGATTTTAATGAATTCACAAAGATTTTAAAAGATTTTAAAAGATTTCTAGGCCTTCAAAAACTTTTACACAGATGTTAAAATTATTTCATTATTCAATGTAAAAAAGGAGACCTGGAAAATTTTTATTTATTGACCTTGAAAACCTGGAAAAGACCTTGAATTTTGTTTATAAGAATCGCTGGACACCCTGATTATAGAAATCACCTTATACTTAGGAAACAAATAAGGTTAATTCAAAAAAACTATTCTAACTAAAAAAGATAAATTTTGAATCAAAAATGGAAACATTGAATTCTCAGTGAAAAAAATTAATTTTCAACCAAAAAACAAGGGATTTTGAATAAAATTTGTAATCAAAGTAATACATCATCGATCCATAGAAATAAATTCTCTATAAAAAGTATGATAATTGATATTTCCACCGAAAAGTATTTCAATTTTCACCCAGAACAGTTGAATCAAACTAAAGAATAAGAATCTTCAACAAATTGGATAAATCTTCAACCAAAACACTCATTTACAGACCAAAACGAGGAATTTTCAACAAAAGAGTTGAATTTTGAATTAAGAAAGATATATTTCCGTCAAAAAATGCAATGGTTGAATTTTTAGTTGAACAAATAAGTCTTCAATGCAAAAAAACTAATTTTCAATCAAAGAAATTAATTTTTAACCAAAAAGATAAATTTCCAACCAAGAAAATCAGTTCAAAAAGATTCATTTTTAACCAAATACACGATGTTTCAACCAAACATTTGAATTTTTAAAGGAATTTTCAGTCTAATAGTGAAATTGTTGACATTAGTTAAATTAATATCAGTTAAAAAACTTAATTTTCAATCAAAGTGGTTTAAGTAAATTAAGAAAAGAAAAAATAGAAAAATAATTAGAGTCCTCCATAAAGGGCTGCTCAAAAAAATGTGCAACGCGTTTTGAACATACCCCCCCCCCCCCCGTTTACATATAGCGCACCTTCGTTCCTCGTTGCCCCCCCTCCTTAAGTGTTACGTAAATTTTTTTCACAAAGGCTAATTAACTATACTTTATTATTTTTTCAATTTTCAATTAATAATTATTCCCTTTATAATTACCGTACTGGCAAGAATTATTAGTCCACTACTATTTTCTTGGTATTGCGTCTTGAGGATCTAGAATTAAGTTTCTGTGTCAGTTGTTTAAAAATATATTGCAAAAAATATCAAAGTTTTATTTATTAATTTGCTTAATTATCAAACATAGCAATTCGAAATTGAGCACTTTATTCGAAATGATTGATAAAATCGAGCAAAATGATCCGATTGTTAATAATAATTAATTTTGTAAGAGATATTGAAGCATACTTGGGAAAAACATAGAACATTGTTTATTTGGTGGCAGTTCTTTTAATTTTTGTATTTTTACTTTCGCTGAGGAAAATAAATGCAGTTCTTATTCAATCCTAATGATCAGAACGGATTTTATTCCTTAAAAGATTCTTTACAAACCTGGTTGGTTTTTATTCCGGCTAAAATTATTTGTAAAAAAAATTGTTCACGAAAATAATAACGTATGGTTTATAAATAAAAAACATTAACCAAATGTAGATTTGCAGAATCTTTTGAAACATAAAATAAGCTATTGGGCATTAGGATTGAATGAGAAATGCAGCTTCAACCTATAATTACCCACAAAGACACCAACATCAAAATAACTTTTCTTAAATAAACAATATAAACCTAAAAAAAATTTCTTCCAAAGTTTCATTATTTTCATAAATAATTACGAAAGTTTGGTAAATTTGTATATTGACTCTACGTAGACTACATCCTTAAATCATTCTTGAAAAATAGATGGATGCAGAATTCAAATGAAAGGCTATATAAAATTGAAGATTTTTTTATTTTATTTTTTTATGAAGAAAATATAGTAAAAGCAGATGAGCATAAAAGGAAAAAAGTGTCGACATAAAAGGGACTTTTATAGTGATGAAGATTGGTTTGAAAAAATCTGGAAGTACCATTTTTCCTATAATGTCCAGAGTCGCGGTAAAGTTCAGAACCACATTTTTCATGAGCTAAGTTATATCCAAATGGTGAATTATTTCACGCTAGCTATTCGGCTGTCGCGTGCGTACATATCGCAAAAAACGGATAAGGTCGCAGCTGCGTCGCAAAGGGAGGCATAAAAACCTTATTGGCTCGTAACTGGTGTTGGCGGCCTCTGTGAAAAAAATCATCACGTCTTCCATCATATCTTCAGATATCTGGCAAATATGACGCGGCCCGAAGAACCTTTCTTTTTCTTACCTCCATCATACTTAATTTCATTCCTTCAGATCCGTCACTTATTTCACTTCTGCAGAGTAATTGCTTTATGGGTCATGTGTGAAACTTATATACTTATTGGCACTTGAGCAAGTAAATTGATAATGAATGTGGACAAAATTAGAGGGAAATTTCATTTAGTTTGCTTTCAATTTTTATTTATTATTCCACGTAGAGGAAATATTGAAAGAATTTGTTTAAAAAATTGTGAAAGTGGCAGACTTCAAACTCTTTCCCCCTTTTTTTGAAGAATTTCTCTTTTTTCTTTTGTTCTCGCAAGAAACTCCGACTTTTTCTCGTTTTTTCGCTATAATGCGGGCTTAATTAATAGAACCCAATAAAAAAAATTTAACTATGTTTGGTTCAAAGTTAATTATGTTTAATTGAAAAGCCTAGTAGTGTTGGTTTAGAATTCATTTCTTGTGGGTACAAATTCTACTGCTTGGTTTAAAATTTCAATATTTTGTTGAAAATTCAACTTTTTGGATGAAAGTTGAACTATTATGTTAAAATTTTATTTGAGTGGTTGCAAATTTAACTATTTTCTAGAAAAAATTATTTTTTTTCGGTTGAAAATAAATTTTAATAAATGAAAATTTATCTGCTTAATTTTTGGTTGCAAATTAATCGTCTTTAGTTAACAATTCAACATTCAAATTTTTCGTCAAAAATTCAAATTTTTGGTTGAAAGTTGAACGAATTTGTTAAAAATTTATTTTCTCAGTTGAAAGATAAACTCTTTTGTTGAAAACTCTCCCTTTTTTGCTGGAAAATTAATTTTTCAAAGAACTGACTAGCCTTACAGAATTTTTTTTAAACTACTACATTTTTTGTTGAGAATTCATCTTTTTTAGTTGAAAAATGGACAATGTATTTTGTTCAAAGTTCGTCTTTTTTGGTATAAACCTATTCTTCTTGGTTGAAAATTATACTACTTAATTGCAAATTTAAATTCTTTGTTATAAATTCATTTTATTAGTTGAAGATTCATATTTTTTGGTGAAAATTTAACTATTTTGTTAAAAATTCATTTTATTGTTGTTAAAAATTAATTTTTTGAACCGAAAAGTTATTCATTCCATTTTTTGTCAAAAATGCACGGTTTTTGGTTAAAGATTCAACCATTTGGTCGAAAATTAACTTTTTTTTAAACTTTATATTTTCGGGTCAAAAATTCAACTGCTTTCTAGGGAATTCAACTTCTTGGCTTGAAAATTCAACAATTCAGTTTAAGAAAATTTTCTTCTGACTAAAAAATCTTTCTTGCTTCAAAATTCAACTCTTCTATTCAAAATTTATCTTTTTTGGTTGAAATATCAGCTATCATATTTTTCCTTTTGAATTCATCTTTTTACATTCTCATCAGAGAAGGTGTTAGATTTGTGTAAAATTGGACCCCTCCCCAGTTTTTGTCAAATATCCACGTTTTACGGCCCTCTGAACCCGAAAAAAAGGTTCTTAAAAATGTGTCTCTGCATGTATGTCTGACTGTCTATCTGTGAGCACGATAACTTTTCAAAAAATTAATCTATTAGATTGGCCCTTGGTACACTCCTTAAGTGTCCTAAATTGAAGATCAAGTTCGTTATCCAGCCATTTTTGATAAAAATTCAAAAATTAAAAGCATTTTCAATATTTTTAAGACCACTGTTTTTTTTTTTAATTTTTTAATTCTATGTGCGGCTTGTCGTAGTACTCAAAAATATGAGAAATTTATCCTAAAGACTTTTTTCGATGATAAAAAAACTACCAGAGTTATAGGATTTACAAAATTCAAAAAGCAAACGAAAATGAAAATTTTAAGCCAAACAACGCACGATATAAAAAAAGTTGAGAAAATAAAAACGTTGCTTTTTGAACACCTTATAAGACAACCATAAAAACTTATTGAATTTTCTTGAAAAATCGAAATGCCCAATTTTCATACCACAAAAAAAAATAATAAAAAATCCAAAATTCTATTTTGCGGTCAAACTCTGCAACATACGAAAAAAGGTAAATCGTTAAAAATTGTGCATCAAAAAATATCTACAAATTTGGCATTAGTCACTTTTTGATAGGACGCGTTGTTTTTGTTTTATTCGTAAAATAATATTAACAATAGAAAATTAAATTTTTGGAAAAACGACGAAAGGTACGACAAAAATAATCAAAAAAAGTTGTACGTCCGATAAAGATCTATAAATTTGTTGTTAATCATTGTTTGATAGAATGCGCAGTTTTTGTTTTAATCGTAAAAAATAACATTAAAAATGAAAAAATTACATTTTTGGAAAAACCACACATGAGACGAAAGAAAATGGAAAGACAAAAATTGTTCAACGAAAAAAGATCTAGAAACTTGTTAAAAACTTTTGTTATAAAAATGCATTAAAAATAAATAATTAACTTCTTGGAAAAACAACACAAGCTACAATAACATTTTATTCAACAAACTTTTTCGCCTAAATTATGTCGAAAAATTTTCTTAAGACCGATTTACACTAGGTTGCGTATGTTTGGTTCAAATCGTAGAAAATAATATAAAAAATAGCAAAAATAACAGAAAAAATCTTGTTTGAAAATTGATCTTTTTTTATTGAAAATTCAACTATCTTCTAAAGAAAATTCTTCTTTTTGACATTAAGGTTCAACTACATATTTTGTTGAAATTTCTTACTGATGGTTGAATTTAACTGTTTTTTATTTGAAATAACATTATATATTAGCTAAAATTTAAATTCTTTATTAAAAATTGAACTACTTTGTTATAAGTTTATTTTCTTGTTTGTTGAAACTTCATCTCCTTGGTTGAAAATTCCTCTTTTTGTAGAAAGTTAATCTTCTTGGTTGAAAAGTAATATTTTTTTGTGGAATCATCAACTATTTTGTTCAAAATTAACTTTTTTGTTAGAAATTTAACTGCTTTGCAGAAATTCAATATTTTTTGTTGACAACTGAAGTTTTTATTCGAAAATTAAGCTGTTTAGATTGACTATACAAATATTTTGTTCAGCATTAAACTGTTTGCTTGAAAATTCATCTTTTTAAGTTGAAAATTCATGTATTTCGTTGGGGATCAAATTATTTTTTTGAAAATTCAGTTATTTTGTCGAAAGTCGTATTTTTTGGTTGAAAAGCCGCCTTTTTAGATTAAAAATTCGACCTTATGTTTTGAAACTTGATCTTTTTCAGAACGAAACTTCTGGGTTGGAAATTGATCTTTCTTGATTGAAAATTACCTTTTTTGTTGAAAAATCTTCTTTGCGGGTTTAAAAGTTAACAGTTTTCTAAAATATTTGGCCATTAAGATAGAAAGCTCAACTCATTCAAAATTCATCTCTTTTAGCAGAAAATGAATCTTTTTTGGTTAAAAAGGCAATATATTTCGATCTGAAATCTAAAGCGTTTCATATTGAATTCACTATGCTACCTATACATTCATTTTTTTAGAGAATTTATTTCCCTATATTCGTAAAAAAAACTCTCTATTTCACTTATTTTGAGAGTATTTCACGCTATGCGGTTTGAAGTTGGTGGATTTTATAATCAGAATTCTCTAGAATCCTATCTTTTGTAATTCTTCAACAATCGTATTCTTGAGAAAACGCAATCTTTCGTGAAAAGAGAGAGTAATTCGCGACTTTTGCTCTCCAAAATAAAAGGAAATTTTCGATGTCTTTGCGAGTACTTTTCCACCTGTCGTAGATTGCGGTGGAATTCTGGTCGGGAAATTTCAGAATTGCGAGAAGCTCCCAACTAAAGCCACGTCAACCCTCACTGGTACCGCCAGAGGCAACAAACGTAATTACCTACGCTTTATCTTTTATACCTTTTTCCTTCCACACCTTTATTCCAGCTTACAATTTTGACTCCTTCCACTGGCTTGCCGTTGTCACAGTAGCTTCTTCTTCTTCCTTCCATACCTCTTAGGAAATAATATCGCCCGAGCACCTAATATCCATCTCGCCACCTTATTTTGCTTTTATATCCCCGGGGTATTTCGAAAGCAGGAGACTGGAAGTCTTCAAGCCAGATATCCCCTGATTGATCGATTGGTTCTACAAGGATTTCCCTCTTGGTAATTCAGTGGATGAAAACAAAGCGGATAAAAACTTTCTTTTCTTTCTAGCAAATCTCGCATAAATAATAATCTATTTCCTGTCTTCTTTACCTATAATGAAATGCATCGGCCTTTGAAGGCTTCACATAATCCGTTGAAGATTAAAGCTCCTATCTGGTCCTGCAGCCGCGGTATAAAAGGATATAAAAAGCTAGAGAACTAAGAGGAAAAAAGATAAATAAAAATCAATCGCTTTTCGTTCAAATGAATATACGGGGTATTCTAAGATTAAGCTTATTCACGGAAATTTGATAAAATTGAACAGCGAAAGACAGTTCAAATTTTATATTAATACTATCACATCAGTACTAAAATACCATACATTATTACTATTTTGACAAAGAGGGATACATTGAAGCATTACAACAGGACAAAAATCCCCTTTTTATGAATTTTTATGTTATATTCATTTATATACAAGATTTCAATTTTTTGCTTCAGTCTTCCAACAATTTTCCTCATTTATATTCTATTATATTCATTCTCACCTATCTCTGGCTTTTTTATCTTCTCAACAATAGTATCAACTTCTGTACTGTTTTCACATATTTTATCCTGTAATCCTCTTACTAACAATTCCATATCCTTTTCTATCCAGTATTAACTCTTGTTTCTCTATTTCTTTTCCAATTATTTATTCCTCTCTTAAAAAGTTTCTACCTTTTTATATAAATTGAAAAAAATTGTTGGCTTGTAATGGAAATGGACAGAATGTGTATTTAGGAAAAAGGAAAGAAAAAAATTGATATAATTTATATTTATTTATCATATATTTTATCATGTGTAGCCTAATCTATTCTGATAAAATTCATTTAATTCGTTTCTATCCTATTCTTATTTAAAAAATGGTATTCTTTCGAAGTTGATTCTATTTACAGAAATCTGATCCCTTTTTGCTATATAATTGTCTAAAACTGTTCCAATATATGAATGTGTCCTTCCTCCCTTTTCCCCTGATTTCCTATCCATTTGTATCGCATTCTTATTGAAACCTGTGTCATTCAGCTATTTTTATTTCATTCTTTTCCCCAAGAATGCTAGTCACGACTGACAATTTTTATTCTGTACTTTCTTTTAAGAATCCTATTTGATTTTATTCTTTTAGAAATTAATGATATCTTATCATCACAGCAGAATCAGATAGACAATAGAATAAAACGAGGGACAGAAATTTGTAGGCTTCTTGTCTGTATCACCGGAAAGTATATGATACCTTAAGTAGAAATTAAGTAGATCGAAATAATTAAGATAGAAAAAAATACAATTAAGGCATTATGGAGTAATTTTTTAAATTAACTATAAAGAGATTAGATTGAATGTCAAAAGTAATTTTTAATGGAATGATAGAACATATAAATAACTGTAGAATCTATCTAAAAAAAGTGGTGTAACGAAAAGTCTCGAAAATCTCGCACTCATTGTTATTGAAATCCTGATTGGCTCTTTAATGACCTGCAATTGCTTCATTTATTACATTTAAAGTTTTTAAATAAAGTTCGGTGCTAAATTTAAACAATAAAAAAATGTTTTTGGGTTTTGAAAAGTTAAAAGAATCAATATTTCCGATGTACTTCGAAATATTTTAAGATATTTCTAATTATTTCGAGTGATTTCAACAGATGTCAAGAAATTTCTTAGAATTTCAGAGGATTTCAAGGGATTTTAGACTTATATAAGAGATTACAAAGAATTCTATGGAATTAAGAAGGATTTTGAAAAGATTTCAAGCAATTTCAAATAGTTTCTAGAGACTGTGAAGAATTTTAGAAGACTTTGAACATTTTCACGGAATATCAGTGAATAATTCTGGGAGATATTAAAAGATGTAAAGCGTCATCAATGGGTCTCAAAATATTTCAGGGCATATCACAAAACTTTCAATTCATCTAAGGATTTCGAGTGATTTATGAATATTTCAAGGAATTTCTAAAAATCTGTTTAGATTTGATAGCCTATGAAAAAATTTTAAACAATTTCACAGATTATTTATCGATTTTAATTAATTTAAAAAGACCTCAGAGGAATTGAGAGAGATTTGAATGATTTTGTAAAAGGTTTTAGTGAGTATCAAAATATTTCACGTGATATCACAAAACTTCTAACGTTTTCAGTATATTCAAAAGATTTCAAGGGACATCAAGACATTTATAGTGACTTCAAAATTTTTTGAAAAATTTTAAGGTTTGTTGAAGTATTTCAAAATATTTTAAGGAACCTTACAAGATTTTAAGCTATTTTTAAATATTCCGAGGGGTTTCGCTGGATTTTAAATGATTTCTAATAAATTCAAGGAATTTTAGAGAATTCATATAGGGATTGCAAAATATTTCAAAAGTTTTCAATCGGACACTAGGGATTTTAAGTAATTTTAACAGGTTTGAAAAATAATTATGCATTTCAAATAATTTTGAGGGATTTCAAAAAAAAATTATGGGGCGTATCGAATTTTCCTAATTTTTCAATTGATAATGACGGATTTTTAAAAATTTGTACATTTTTTCAAGGTACTTAACATCTTCTCAAGAGATTTCAGAGAAATTGATAGGATTTCATGGCTTTCAGAAGGTTTCAGCGTATTTTAAGCACTGTTAAAGATTTAGCCTTTCTTTGAAAAGTTTAAAGAATGGCCAAACCTAATACCATATACCAAGACCAAATAGATATGAATGATTTTAAAATATTTGATCATATGAATGAAAACGACCTGCCGGATCTCAATTTCCTTATGAAACATTTGACTGTCAGTAAACAAACATTTGAAAATTAAAATAAATTTCTAAAAGGAAATGAAGTACTGGGGAATTAATCACGATAAATTTGATGCTAATCTTTTCCTTGCGCTTAGCAGTAATGTTTGCTTTTTATTTTTCTTTTGCTTCTCCCTCAGCAGGATAACAAATTTATTATTATTTGAACTTATAACCCAGGACATATGGCAGTTTTACTCTGTGACGTGACACGTGATTTATAAATAAGCATTTTATTATTATACCATTAAGCCAAATCCCTTTCGGGGTAAGCGTATCTTACTTGGATCTAGCCTCATTATACTGCCAGGTATCAAGGAAGTCATATGGGATGAGTAAGATGAGGAAATATAGTAGGAGACATAAATTTTGGATCAATCCACAATTTCAGCGTTGCTTATTTAAGCAACACCTTCTTTCCGCAGCACCGCTCTGACACAGGTTGCTGATAATTCTCTCTAACAATCACCCCAGGCGAAGAGCTACACAAAGTCATTATACTTCATAGATAAAATAAGACGCAAACTGACTGATAAACCGATATTGAGATCCATACTCTTCAGTCCAATCACTTTCTCTATGAAAAGCTCTATATAAACATTTAAAGAACGTCTAAAGAGTCAAGCGAGTACTTTGAATTCTGTAAAAGCTGGAATTAAACTTTGATGATTTCAAGGATGATTTGTTCTTATATCTCTTGAGCATCCGAGATCTTTCTTACTATTTTCTTCACTATGCTATAATATTTTCCAAGTAGCTGCCTGCTATAAAGCAGTAAGAATTACCGGACCGAGAGAACCATTTGAAGCACTTGTAACGATAAAATAAGGAGAAATCCTGTTGCGACCCCGTCCCATCCACCCCCATCAAGCTTCGCTTCACAGCTCTATTCATTAAGTCTCAAGAACGGTCGCAGTCTCTGTAGGGCCGCCAGTAGACGTGTACACGACATGCCGTTTGTTCTGCTCTGAAACTCGAGATGTCCTCCTTGGATAACATGGCGCGTTTCCTCCCTCGCACACAAGCAATAATCTTATTCACGTACTTCTACCGCAACGTAAGCATTCAGAAAAATTATCCCTCGGAACAGCTTGAATGCCCAAGTCTTGTTTAAATTCATCACCATTTGTGCAATTAAAGTCAGAAAGGTAAATGCAAAGTGTTTACGCGGAATAAAATTACATTTAATGTGAAACGTGTTTCCAAAGGGAGGGTTCGTATTTATTTTTTAATGCACATAAAACATTCTTCAAAGAAAATTATTCTTGTATGAAAGAGAACAAAAAACTCACGATGCTTTTACTGGAGGAAAGAGGTTTTTTAGGACTCTAAAAGTTACAGATATTTTCTTTGCATATTATGAACTGAAAATTTCCAAGCCTGTCAAGTTAACTTGTTCACATTTTCTTGAGAAATAAGTATATTAAAATAGCATCTGCAATATGTAATAACTCTATTTTTAATCACGTATCCGCTTTTTTATGTTTCAGACTAAACAAATATATATATATATATGTATAACGATATGTCATATTGTAACTTCGTATGGTTAGCCGGATTACATACTTCTTCGAAAAGCAAAAACACATACTGAGTTATTACTAAAAATTCATAACCAACTGTAATTAAAATATTGTAATTATACTTTTGTAAAACCGTAAAATCTTTGGTAGGAAACAGGATTTTTCGCTCAAAAAGTACAAAATCTAATATTGAATTTTGTCAAATTGAAATGTTTTCAATAGCAGGTTTTTTTAGTTGTTACTTTCAAACACTTTTCTGTTAGAATCGTATAAGCTTTCACCCAGACTATTTGAAGGAACTGCTTTCAACACAACTAACGAAAGTTTGTCATCTGCATACTTTCTAGAATATATGTTCAGCAATTATATATACCCCAACTAATGAAGATTCACAAATTTATACTGTAATGAAACTAATGTGGTATGCAAACACCCTATGGAATTGTTGCAAAGTGAATATGCATTCTTCTCTACGCAGCTTCCAAACTTGATTGCACAAAGGAAATTGCATTACACCCGATCCATTGAATGAGCTCTTCGTAGTTTCGCCATCACATAAGGGATTTCATAATTATATCAACCTTGCATGATGCAGTTTTCTTCAATTAGGCAGTATCATTATCAGTCTTCATAGAAAGGTCAGGTTGGTCGAGAAATTCTCTCCGATCGCGAGCTTTTTGACCCAGCCTTTCCGTGACCATCGATCGCGTGGTGAACATGCATTTGCCAACCTACTCTTGTATTCAACGGTAGCGATCGTGCCGAACTAGTACACAATTGCACAAGGCGGGTACCAGTAATGGTGGAGCGGTACCTATTACAGTTTACACGCGGTCGTATGCAGCTAAGGGTAGCATCCACCAGGCCTGCTAATTGTGGTTAAGTTTAATTCGTACTGACGTGTGGTATGACACAATACCTGCCTCGTATCTACATAGTTAATTTTGAACAAACAGGTAAGATAAAATACCAGTCAGTGCCATGTTGCTACCTTAAGAAATCTTAAAAAGTTCATCCAAGTAGATAAGAAAGGAATTTATATGATCTTCAAATCTATTATTTCAAATAAAATATAATGTTCAATAATAACTCCTGCAATTGGCATCGGACAATAAAAGAGCCATAGCAATTAACAATCCCTAGAAATAAACAACAATAGATACCATGGAAGCGGTTTAAAAAACCGTAAAAACAGCTAGCAGTGGTCAATGACAACCCATAGTAATGATCAGTGACAATCCCTTGTAGTAATTGTCACCAATAAAAGAAACAGTCAACCTAGATGTCAACGTTCAAGAATAGCCAATGACAACTTCGAAGCGTTCACGAAAAACCCACAGGAACATTCAATAAGAAATCCTTTAAATGAAAAATAACCATATCTAGTAAGGGAATGTAATAACAACTTTATAAACTGTCAATAACAGCCCCTAGAAACGAACAGAAAAAAACGTTAACCACGACTAGAATGGGTAATAACAACCCAAAACAACGGGTTATAACAAAGGAGCGAAGGTCTTCATCAGTTCAGAGAAACAGTCAATAACAATCCCTAGCAACGGACAACAAGAATCCCAATCATAGAACTTAAGAACCATTAATAACGGTCTAGAATAACCAGTAACAACGTATCAACTGTCAACAACAATACTTTAAATGTACTTTAAACGTCAACAAAAATAGTCCAACAATACAGGCAGTTAATAGTAATTCATTGTAGCAACTGTTATCAGTAATAAGATTAACGGTCTAGACAGCGCAAAGTAATTGTCGAAAACGGCCAATTACAACTGAGCAACGGTCAGTAAAGATCCCTAACAACGACTAGCAATGGTCAATAAGAACACATGGTAATGGTTATAAACATCCCATAACAACTGTCAAGAATACCAGCAGTAACTTATCAACAGTCAATGAAACTTCTTAACAGAGATGAAAGACAACTCCTGGCAATTACATTAATAAAAGCAATGTTTAAGGTAGTCCATACAAAAAACTTCCAATAACAACTTAGCAATTATCAGTCAAAATATTTGAACATTGCGTGAACATTTGCACGAACATATATCTATCGTATTCTACAATGATTGAACATATTTTCTCCAAGTAATTACCAGAAGAATCATGCATGAGGTGATCCTATAGGGTATGGAGTGTTTAGTTTCGTTTGACGTGGCAGGGAAATGTGTGTATTCACGCCGCTCGTCGATACTACAGGATTATTGGTCAATAACGCGGAGAAAGCCGCTTCGGCTCAACGGTCGCGTCCTGGTATCGACCTGGCTTTAGCGTGCGACGAGCTTCCATTAAGCACTACGGTGGATCCCACTTATCAAAGCTGCCCGATAGACAAGCCCGATCCGCCTGTAATGGAAACCCATAGATGCAGATGCACCCCATTGTTTCCCCAGGAAGGTCCTGTGAATACCACGGCCCGCCACCGGACGTTTCTCGCGATGTCACTCGAGCGTGCACGTCTACGAGCCACCAACCCATCCCCAAACAACCAGCATCAATTCCATCCATCCTGCTTTCTTCGAATGGCCAAGCGACCCAATGTGATGTCTCTTCCTGCAAATACTCGGTAGTGCTCTACAATTCCTCCGTTTCACCACGAGTTCAACCGGATTTCATCATTTCATCCCCAACCTAGCCTAGCTTTTGGAATACGTCTGATACATTTAGATCTTGTGGATAGAAGCTTACTTATTCATAAGATTCATGTGTGTCCGTCGAGAGCTTATCCCTTTCTCGCTTGTTCCAGTAACCATGATTTCTGGAATTTTCGTCCATCTCGAACGACCTTTTGTCTTCTGGATACTTGTACATATTTATGGGTTTTTGTCCGTAAGAACGATCAAGATTACTTTAACTTGAGAAGAATTTTTTTATGATGTATTTGATTCAGCATGGACCCAAATTTAGATATGTATTATAAGAAGTATTTACAAGATGGTAGAATTATTCATTTGGGAAGACTTTTCATGATACTTATCCAAATTTAAGTCTATCCTGAATCAACTACATCATACATACATTCTTCCCAAGTTAAAATGACCTTGAATCTTATGGAGTTTAGACAGTTTGTAATGTACTTCTTCAGCGTCCACGCTTATATAAGATTTCCTAAAAATTAAAATTATAACGTTCATTTTTTAGCACAGTAATGTATCCGGAATACTAAGTAGACTATTTGAAAATCTCTTAAATTTTTTTCTCAGGAGAATCACCTTGGTATATTTTTATTATAGATGAGAATGTATTCATCCAGTATCTAAATATTGAATCTTCTTATTTCGGAAGTAATACATTAAAAGGAATTTTATGAACCGTCTACTCCATGAAGTTTGTCACAGTAACTTAAAGAAGAAATTTAAGTTAATTCATCTATTCAAAGCGAAAGATATATCTATAGCATTATGAAACCCTTGTCCTCGAAGAGATCTTTTGCAACTGAACTGAGCTCTTCAAACAATTCCATTGTTTCTCCTTGAACAATAGAATAGTTTATTATACAATGTTTTCTCTGTCAAATCTTTTGAAGCTCCTTTAATTTCAAAATAACCCTTATATATCATTCAATCTGTCTGTGAAATATTACGTCATTTTATTATCTAGCTCTCTTTGATTATGTTAACGCTAACTTGTGAATGGCTTTGTGAATGTGGAAAATCGTCCGTCACAAAGGACTTTGTTTTCAAAGTTTTCTTGTCAGCGCAGATAATTTCGTCTCCCGCAAAGTGAAACAAAAACTTTAATATATAGAAATGATCCAACTATTTTTTAGTCTTAACAATGCACACAAAAAGTTGGAAAGAATGCAATAACGTAGCCTTTATAAATCATTCGAATCCTAGTAATTCCGTAGGTTCAATACGAAATAGAAGGTGATACCAATAATCCAGCTTTGCAATCTATAAATCACCTTTCCTCTATTTTTGTATCGTTCTCATTTGGAAGTCGAAAATTTTTGTCTTCCATTGCACGAAACAGAGAGAAAAATGAAATAAATATGTGTATTTTCTACCATATATAGTATCACATGGTATCTACTGTCTACTAATCAAGGAAATCGGACAATAACCGGGAATACAAATGATGTGAATTCTGAAAGTTTTGAGAGTATCTAAATTTTTCCTAAAATTGCTGGGAAAATATAAAATGATTTTTATTTTGACAAATTAATATTAAACGAATGTTTCCAAACATTTCAAAAGATTTCCGAAGTTAAAAAAAAGAATCCGGAAGATTTTAAAGCAATTTTTCTAATTATGTAGATTTTTTTTATATTTTAGGAAAAATACCATAATTTTAAAAAATATTTAGAAGATTCAGAAATTCATGTGAATTTTTTTGAAATCTCTGGAAAAACTAGAAGCATTTTAAAGGTTATTTAAAAGGTTTAGAAGTTTCAAAAAGATTTTAAAATAATTCAAAAATTAAGAATAATTTCAGAATTTTTAAATAAAATGAATAAAAATATAACGTTTTTGGTTAAAAATGCAACTGTTTGGTTGTAAATTAATTTTTTCATTGGTGAATTTAACTATTTTGTTGAAAATTTGTCTCTTCTAGGTTAACTTAATTGCAATTTCTTGGAAATTCTTTTTTTAAATGCAACTATTTTGTTGGAAATTTTTGATTTTTTTGAGTAACTATTTTGTTGATAATTCGTTTTTCTTTTCGTTTGAAAATTAATTTTTAAACTGAATATTTAACTATACCATTTGTGATTGAAAATGAATCTATTTCATTTAAAAATTTGTGTATTTAGTTATAAATTCGTATTTTTTGGCAGAAAATGAATGTGCTTGGTTGAAAATTCATCTTTTTGGTAGAAAATTCAATTACTTAGTTGAAAATGATTTTTTTGGAAAATTCATATTTTTGGATTGAAAATTCAATTACTTGATTGAAAATTCTACTACTTAATTAAATATTCACTTTGTTAACAAGTTTTTTTAATGAAGATTCATAATTTTAGTTGCAAATTTATCTCTTTGGTTGAAAATGCAACTATTTCGTTGAAATTTCGTCTTTTTGGTAGAAAACTTATCTGTTTGGTTGAAAATCCAACTGTTTGGTTTAGAATTGACTTTTTTCTCAAATTCATGTTTCCGGGTTAAAAATTAAACTATTTTGTAGAAAATTTTTCTTGTTGAGTAAAATTTAATCGGTTTTGGTTAAAAATGAAACTGGTTGGAAAATAATCTATTTCGGTTGAAGATTCAAGTATTTAGAATAAAAGTTTTGAATGCAAAATTTGTCAATTTTTCAAGCTTGCACATTAAAAAGATTCGGAAATAGTTTCAAGCTTTCAAATATTTCAGAAAATTCTTAACAAACTAAATTTTTGAAGATTTCGAACAAAACGTTAAGTCATGGTTTTTAATCTATTTGTTATTTGCGATTAGTTATTGATTCATATTTCAAGAATTATTACAAAAAAAAAACATTTCAAATATTATTTATTTTAATACTGAATGAATTTTACATTAACTATGTTATAAACATATGCAATTATCATTAACCTGTCATAATAAAAGATTAACAATGGTTTACCAAATTCAATACCAAAAATTGTTAATCAAATATGTGTTTATAAAAAATAACAACTATCATCTTAACCAAATCTGCGTAGATAATGAAGATATCGAAATTGTATCATATGTTCAATATCATGTGTAAAATTTGTTTTCAATTAATTAACTGAAAAGAGTCACAATCGCGTGCCTAAATGTTTGAAACAATTGGAATCTAATTGTATTCATTTATACTTGACAATATAAATTAACAAGTATTATTTTGTGTAAATCTTACAAACGGAATAAACCGGGAATTTGCTGGACGAAAATTCGTGGACACCCTGTGCAAGCCAAGATATTGAAAGCTGAAAATGAGGAGAAGCAATCAAAATGAATTGTTATGTGCAACGGAGGACACGTCCAGTAATAAGGATGCCATAAATACTTCATTCAATATCCGTTACAGAAGTGAAATTCTATTTTCAGCGACAGAATGTCTAGTAACTTGGCTCAACATAATTCTCTTTTGTCGAAAATGGCAGTTCGGACAGGAAATGTAAGTGGGCTAATTAAAATGAGAGAACGAAGCGCATGACGTTTCATCGGGTAAAGTCATCCCAAGTGATCCGACTTCCGTCGTTTGAACGTGAATACCTCGACCCAACACTGGAGTAAAGTATCTCATTTCTAGCATATATGAAAGTGGGTTGAACCTCCAAGGTATGAAGCGATTGTTGGCAAATGAAATCCAAAGAATGAAACCTAATATTCTACCAGTCAGAACATACTATAGGGGAAACCAGTGCGAGGTGGAAACCAGTACGAACTAAGTAATATGAAAAAGTGACAAAGTATCATCTGTTAAGGAACTAAATTGCTTCCAATTATTTATCTTTCATTGGTTCCTTCGATTCATCAAGCTCTTGACTTCAAAACTGTCAAATGATTAGTCTCCTTATTTATGGCGAAAACCTATATATTTTTTTATGATATGTGCCATTGGGTACGAGATGAATACATTCTTGACAGGTTAGTTCATGCCTTTTACCATCGTAACCAATAACAAAATTTCATGGTTTGTCACAGCTCATATCATTTTTATAATATATTGAAAATTAACACCGTTTGAATAAAAAAATGTTTTTGAATAACAGAAGAGTATCATCTAAATAAAAATGCAAAGTCTCATACACTCAACTCCCGATATAAGACCGGTTTCGTGCATGGCGCAACCTGATGCAACTAACGCGCGAAGAGTGTGGCCCTCGAGCTGTTTGTCACGCTTAACTGAGCACGTCCTCTCTGTCTGTCCCGCGGGTCCTCTCATCACGAAACCGCGGAAGCCATCAGTTCTAGGGATTTCGTAAACCGAGGGGTCTTATATCAGGAGTTGAGTATATTACATTAATATAGGATAAATGGCAAATATAATTCACATGATGACATTGCTATATTTAAAATAAATGTGCCAGCTTTAATTTAGTAATTGATTCTTTCCCCACTCGTTCATCAATTATCAATATCAGAACTTTTACAATTTACAATTACAATTTTATTTAAATTAAATGGAAAATAATGTTTATTAATGTAAGAAGTTTATTTAATCAGGGTGGCTGCTGGACTGGGAAACCAAGAAAACCGGGAAATGACCGGGAATTTTTCCCAACCGGGAAAAAACTCTAAAATGATAGTGAATTTATTTTTTGACCGGGATTTTTATAAATTTTCCGAAGAAACATCTATCCAAACGCTTAAATATCACAAATGTCGTATCATATGATATAATTTAATTTAAAACAAATTTCATGACAAATATTTTTTTGTTAAGTTCATTTTTCAACTTAAAAGAAGACTTAAACAATCAAAAATTAAAAGAGTTTGGAATTGGAATTTTATGATAGAAAACGTTTTAAGTTGATCAACTGTAAATATAAAGTAAATAATGATTTTAGCAATTGAACTGTTGTTTCAGTATTAAAAATTAAACAATAATCATTTTACCTGATGGTTGTTTGAAAATGTTAACAATAAAAATTGAATAGTTGAAATAGTTTAAATAATTGAATTTGCAACGACAGAGATGAATTTTTAACTAAAATGATGAATCTTCGACAAAAAAAAATGATTTTTTAAGAATTTTGTTCAACTTTCAACCGAATAGTTCACTGTTCAACTAAAAAAAATCTTTTCCAATGAAAAATCCTATAGTTAATATTTCAAATGAAATAACTTTAATTTCAAATAAAGAAGTTGCATTCTACCAAAAAAAACTTATTTGCAACAGAATAGTCGAATCATCAACCAAAAAGGAATTATTTTTAAACAAATAGTTGCATTTAAAAAAAATCTACCAAAACAGATGCATTTTCAAACCAAAGAGACGAATTTTCAACCAAATACATGAATTTTCAACCAAAAATTTGATTATTCAACTAAAAAGGATCAATTTTTAACTGAAAATGGAATTGGTAAATTTTCTGTTAAAAATTAATTTTTAACCAAGAACAAACTCATTTTCAACCACCAGAAGGAATTTTCAACTAAATAATTAAATTTTCAACTAAGTAGATTATTCATCAACTACAGCGATGAATGTTCAACCAAAAGAACTATTTTTAAATAAAGTAGTTGAAACTCCAACCTAAATAAATGAATTGCCAACCAAACATTTAAATTTTTTACTGAATAAGATTTTTTAATCAAAAATTAGATAGTTAAATTTTCATTTAAAAAAATTATTTTTCACCCAGAAAAACTAATTTCCAACACAGTAGTTAAATTCTTAACCAAAGAGGTGATTTTTCAACGAAAACTATGAATCTTTAACTAGAAAAATTAATTTTTAACAAAGTAGTTTAATATTCAGACAAGACGTTAAATCCTCAACGAAAACAAATTAATTTTCAACTAAATAGTTGCATTTTTAATATTAAAAAAATGAAATTTCTACCAAAAGACATGAATTTTTAGAAACGATGCAAAAATGCCGAAAAAGAAAATTCTTGTCAGTGGAAAAATTTCCCAAAAAGAAAGTGTTCGAAATATAATTTTCCCGAAATTATAAGCGAACGACAATTTAAAATTTTCGAATAATAACATTTCCGAGAATTATAATATCACCAAATTAGAAAATTTCTGATACTATAAATAAAGTAATAATAATAATTTTTTTAAACTTTAACAAAAATGCTTTCGACATATTGGGTCACAAGCATCTTAAGCCAGAGAGAAAAATGAGCTCCCTTATTTATAATGTAATTCCTGGAATAAAATTTCCGACATTAGAAAATATCCGACACTTCAAAAATGTCAAACATAAGGAAATTCACGAATTTCAAAATTCCCGAATCTAATTATGATATTGTTAAATGATCAAATGAAAATAATAAATAGACTACTTCTATTTGATTGAAATATTTGTTATTTCATTTTTTACCTCATTATTTATATATAATTAAAATTGTTTCAAATTGTTTAGATTCAGGAATATTGTAATTCCAATATTTTCCTTTCCTGTTTTGGAGAGTTTATAGCGTCGAATATTTTATCATTTAAAATTTAAAATAAACACTCGAAAAGTAAAAGCTTCCATTTTATACGTGTGAATTACTTAGCGTTTGATTAAAAAAATGCCCGATTAAAAATTTTGTTGTGCTTCAATTATAAAAGTTTAAAATTCAAGAGTTCCATTTTGAGTGCTTCAATTTGCAGTTTAGTTTTGATAACACGAAATTGAAAAATTGTCAGCTCTAGGAGTTCAATTTTTTAAATTTCATTAACGGCGAAAAGTTTTTCCCAACCGGGAAATGATCTAGAATTTTTTTTTGAATAAGGGCCCCCTATTTAATTTTTGGAGGATCTGTGTTTTTATTAAATTATTTCATCAGCCTGTGAAGAGTAAATTCCAAAGATCAATTTTACAAACAAATTTACCTAATTAGTTATAAATTTGGAAAATACTCTAATTCCTGGTTTCGGATACTAAATTTGAGAATTTAAATCATATTACACATATGGTTCATTTTATTCATTTTTATGTGTGCTATACTTAACTTCCGGTTTGTTCAAGAATAAATGAGGAGATTAAAGTCGTTTCGGCTTACATCCGCTTAAATACCCCAAAGGGCTTTGCGAATGTTTTTTATGTAACCTGAAAGTAATGTGAATGTATTATGTTGAGAAATTATGGAAGAGAATATACAGATGCTGGAAAAAAAATGATAGAGAAAGATACAAATTTTTGATAAGCGATACAGAGAGAGAGAGAGAGAGAGAAATATAAAAAATGGACAGAAGAGATAAGCTGCTTTCTTTCTCAGAACAATCCGAATCTATATTTCAAACGATTTTGTAATATTTCGTGTCCAAACTTGGAATTCAGTTATATTTCATGCCATCTTTTTCGATTTTTGTCAATTCGAATAAATTATATTTATTATATTTTTTATATTTATTTTTTACCAATTTGATCAATGTTTACTCATTTTTTTTTTTTTGCTGACAAAAATGGTTCTTACTGCTATCAAATTTTATTTCTCTTTAACTTATTCTACCATAGATCCTTTTTTCAAGTGCTATTAATTTCTGTTCAATTTACCCACTTTTGTCCTATTTCGCCCCTTTTTACGTTATTCTCCTTTGAGACAATTCTAGCCATTTCTATTGCAGTTTATCACTTTGCAGTCTATTCTATACGGGTTTTCATCTAAAATTTATATCCACTTCTATAATATTGTAACTTTTTTCCTATTTCTTTTTCCAGAATTCTATCTCTGCGTTTATCCCGTTTTATCTTTTCGCGCATAGAATTGAAAGATAATAGATAGAGCGAAATAGGTTAAGAATCACGAGAATAGAAATGTGTAAAATAAAATAGGCTTGGAATATAATATAATAAGAATTAACAAAAATGATTATATCATATGAATTATAAATATTATTTAGTTTAGGTGATGACAAAAATGGATACAAATATAGGTCAAGTATTCGGACATATTATAGGATGTAAATGGACATAAAATAAGTTTAAAACATGCATTAAAATAGTTTATAATATTTTAGGACATAAATTAATGAAGCAAAACAGGTTTACAATTTATGTGGACAGAAAATGATAAAATGTATTAAGTTTAGTATATATATTAGGTCAGAAATGTATAGAATGGAATGAGTTTATAATATCTTATAACAGAAATTGATAGAATGAAACAGGTTTGGAATATGTTAGGACAAATAAATTAGGTTTAGGAAATTTTAATACATAAATGGATAAAATGAAACCAGGTTTAATATATTAGGAGATGAATTGATAGAATGAATGGATAGGTTTAGAATATATCAGGGCAGAAATGGATAGAATGAACTATTTTTAGAATATTATAAGACAGAAGTAGACCAAATGGAATACATTTAAAATAACGTTGGATAGAAGTTGATCGATTCTAGTAAGCTTAGAATAAATGAAGGACAAAAATGGATAGAAGGAAATCGATTTAGAATGAATTGTTATACAATCGTATTAAATTACATAAGTTTGCAATACATCAGGGCATAAATGGATAAAATGGAATATATTTGAAACATATTAGTTCAGAAATGGATCGATTTTAATAGGTTTAGAATATATTGGAACAGAAATTGATAGAATTAAAACATGTATAAAATATATTAGAACAGAAACCGATGGAATGAATTGAGTTTAGAATATATTTGGACATCAATTCATAGAATGGGTTTTTAATAAGGAAGGATAGAAATGGATCGATTTCAATAGGTTTAGAATAAATAACGGACGAAAATGGATAGAAGGAATAAGATTTAGAATGGAATATTGTACAATTGTTACAAATGAAATAGGTTTGGAACATAAGAGAACATAAATGGATATAATAGAACGGTTGTGAATATTTTAGGATACAAATCAATACAATGCAATAGGTTCAGAATACATGAGGAAAGAAATTGATAGAACTGAATACGTTTCGAATATACTAAAGCAGTAATGGATATAATGAAATGTTTTGATAACATATTAGGATAAAAATGGACCTAATGCAAGAGGTTTATAATTAACGAGGATAGAAACGGATCGATTTGAATAGGTTGAGAATATATTATTTCAGAACATGATAGATTGAAACAGGTTCACAATGCATCAGGACACAAATGAATATAATGGAATATATTTAGAATATATTTGTTCAAAAATTGCTAAATTAAAATATTTTAAGAATATATTAGGACAACAATTAATAGACTTAAACAGATTTTAAATATATTACCTCCTCTGTTTTTGTTAAATGTCCACGTTTTGAAACCCCCTAAACCCGAAAAACAGTTTTTTACGAATGTGTCTGTATTTATGTCTGTATGTCTGTCTGTCAGTGAGCTCGATAACTTTCGAAAGAATTGACGGATTGGACTGGCCTTTGATATTCTATTTTACTGTCCCAAAATGAAGGTCAACTTCGTTACTCAGCCATTTTGGATCAAAATTCAAAAAGAGCATTTTCAAAATTTTTGAGACCTTTTTTTAGAATTTGAAAATTCTATGTATGGCTGTCTATAGTACTCAAAAATACCAACTATTTATCCTTTTATCTTTTTTATATGAAAAACATATTACCAGGGTTACAGCATTTACAAAATTAAAAAAAAACAAATGAAAATGAAAATTGAAAGCCAAGCAACGCACGATATGAAAAAAAAAATAAAGAGGAGAAAAACGTTTTTTTTAACACCCTGCAAGATTGTCATAATAACTTTTTAAATTTTCTTGAAAAATCGAACATTCAAATTTAGATCGCACAAAAAAAAATATGAAAAGTAAAAAATTCCATTTTGTGGTCAAACTATACGAGAAACGAAAAAAGATGTAGAGACAAAAATTGTGCTTTCAAAGAAGATCTACAAATCTGTTCCTAATCACTTTTTGAAAGGACGCGTTGTTTTTGCTCAAATCCGTAAAAAACAGCATCAAAAATAAAAAATAAAAATATTTTGGACAAACGACACAAGCTATGAAAAAAAGGAAAAAAAAAGTTGTTCACCCAAAAAAGAGCTACAAATTTATCCATAATTATTTTTTGATAGGATGCGTGGTTTTTGTTTTATTCGTAAGAAAACAACATTGAAAAAAATTAATTTTTGGGCAAGCGACACAAACTATGAAAAAAATGAATTGACATCGGTTGCTGATCCAAAAAAAGAGCTACAAATTTGTAATAAATAATTTTTTGATAGGACGCGTAGTTTTAGTTTTTATCGTAAAAAATAATATTAAAGATGCAAAAAAAATTGGGAAATGACACAAGGTATGTAAAAAAATTAATAGACTAAAATTGTTCACACAAAAACGATCTGCAAATTTTTTATGAATAATTTTTAGTTAGAACAAGTAAATTTTCTATTAATCTGAAGAAGCAAGATTAAAACTAGAAAAATTAAACTTCTGGAAAAACGACACAAGAGACGAAAAAAATGAAAAGACAAAAGTTGTTCAACCAAAAAAAAATCTACAAATTTGGTATAAACTCTTGTTATAAAAACAAAAAATTACCTTTTTGGAAAAAGGACACAAGCCACAATAACACTTGATTGAGTTTAAATCGTAAAAAAATAACATTGAAAGTAAACAAATTCAATTTATGGAAAAGCGACACAAAATACAATAAATTGTCTAACAACAAAATTGTTTTTTTTTCTTATGGGATGTGAACTTTTTTTAAATTATATAAACAGAACAATGAAAATACATGTTTCAATACATATG
>JAABKJ010000194.1:0-56939 GCA_011634705.1 Andricus grossulariae
GCGAGTACACGAAGTGCGAAAACCTAGAGGAACCGAGCTTCAAGCGTCAGGTAAATGTGTCCGAGCGCGTAGCGCGACGTGAATACATTATCGAGCGCGAAGGAAGGGCACGGTTCTGAAATTTGAACTTGGAGGGCCCTTTTTTTAAGGGTTCCAAGCGGCTCTAATCAGGTAAAGGATTTTGACAGATGCAGGATGTACCTTCGGAGACAGTTAAATATTAAACAATTTTTATTTATAAGTTAAAAATATGTTCGTCAGGAATAGGATTTGAAATTTATTAAAAGCGTTTAATTATAAATCTATTAATTTGAAATTATTTGAAAATTGAACATAGTTCATATTTTAAACTGCATTTTCTCATGTGATATTTCAAGTGATTGGATAGATTTTTCTTCTCAAAATTTGTAACCCTGGATCAGTAGCATTTGATGAAATTGAATAGAATTAATTCGAATTTTTCAAAAGTAGACCTGGAAGGTCATGTAATTTAAAAACCGGACTTTTGTAGCAACCCAAAAATTCGAATTATTTCAACTCTAGATCAAAAAAGAAAAATTCAAACATTTTAACTTTCCGTACAGTGCTGCCCCGTACGGAGACAAAAGGAGAATTTAAGTTCGGTTGGTTCGGGTTTTATAACGGAGAATATGACAGAATTTAAGAATGTATTGTTTTTAACAATATTGATATTGTTCACGTTATAAACCTAGTGACATATAAGTTATTTATTTATAAATAGAGAAAAATACGTAGAAGTTCTACTGTTAAAATATTAAAAATTTGTATTGTAAAATATCTAAATTCGAATTTACCGCCAATTTATCAAAAATTGAGTTGAAATTTGAGGCTATGTTGACATTGGATCGTTCTCATAAATTCTCAAAGAATTTATTCGTCGCTTATATTCTTGTTACCGGTCTTAAAGTAATATAACCGACTCAGAACTCTATGGAAGCAGTGTGAAACCAGGTGAAACGTTACATGAAACATTGGAGGAAGGGAGAGAAAAATTACCCTGCGCATGCGCAAATCGAATTGGCCTCTAAGGTCAGGCTAGGATTTAATTTATCAGTTTGAATTTTCCCGCCGCCATATTTGAAAGATAGAAATGTTTCACGATACTGTTCAGCAGGCCAAAGTTTCATGAAAGTTTACAACCCTACCGACTGTACAATTGACAAACCTTTAAAAACACACATGGCAGATCACAGCTGACATAAAAATCACGTTTTCACATTAATTATCAGAAAGTTTCTGGAATATTTCGTTGATATGTACAGTACTTAAAATGTGAATTATATTAAAATATTCTTTAAACATTGGAAAGCGGTCGGATCTGTTATAATGGATATCGAAAATAATAATGCAAAAATGGAGGTTAGTTTTTGATCATTTTCCTATCTTTTTTTTTTCATTTTGTTTTGCATGATTTATTATGAATATTGTTAACTTTTAAAATCTTTCTTTTTTTAAATAATAAAAAAATTTTCGCATAAGCCTACAGCCGTATAACTCATATAATTTCAATTCGGTGTGATTTATGGGTTATGTTCAATATGTTCATGCATTCCCAGAATTCTGTTTAGAAATATTAAAAATTAATCCAAATTTGCGTTTTAAATTTCTTTAATTTTGAAGGATAGAAGTATTTTTTTAATGGAGAATATAAATTGTTCATACTAATTTACCATGGTTTTTAATTATATGCAAGATTTCCATGACATACCCTGAATTTATGAGATTTTTTAACTCAAAGTAATTTGCAAAAATTTGATTATTTAATAAATATTGATACATTTTTTTTTCGTGGTTACACTGGTCTGCCGGAACATTCATTTATATCTGTGTACGTCTATACTTAGCGGCCGTCCAAAAACTGCCAAGGTTTCAAGTCGAAATATATCGAATTTTAAACCGAAAATATTTTTTTTAACAAACTAGATAAATTTTCTTAAAAAAAAAAAAAAAAAAAATTTAACCAAACAGTTGCCAAATAGTTGATATTTTAACCAAAAAATATGACTGAACCAATCAACCCAAAAAGTAGAATTTTCCAACAAAAAAGATTAAAGTTCAACCAAAAACAGTTCAATTTTCAAGTCGGAAAGACGAATTTTTTAGGAGACAGTTTAATTTTCAACGAAAAAGTTCATTTTCAACCAGCAAAGATAACTTTTCTATAATAAAAGATTAATTTTCTACCAAGAGACGAATTTTCAACCAGTTAAATTGAACTAAAAATAAACGAATTTTTAACCAAATAGTTTAATCGTCAACCAAATAAATGAACTTTCGATCAAGAAAGATGCATTTTCAACTGAATGGTCGAATTTTCAAACGACAAAGATTAAAATTCAACTAAAAACAGTTGAATTTTCAAGCCAGAAAAACAAATTTTTTAGAAGACAGTTCAAATTTCAATAGGGAAGATAACTTTTCTACAATAAAAGAAGAGTTTTTTACCAAAAGACCAAGTTTCAAGCAGTTGAATTAAACTTTAAAAAAATTCGACTAAATAATTGAATTTTCAATATATAAAGGATAAATTTCCAACAAAAAATGGAATAGTTACATTTTCAACCAAAGATTTGCATCTTTAAGAATTTTAATTTTCAACAACTGTAAACTTATTACCAAAATAGATGAATTTTTAACGAGATATTAAAATTTTCTACCAGAAAGATTAATTTTCAAGAAAAAAAAAACGAATTTTCAACAAAACAGTTTAAATTACATAGAAAATAGTTTAATTTTCTACAAAGTAGTTCAATTTGCAACTCAAATGATGAATCTACAACAACAACAAAATGAATTTAAATGAAAAAAGTAGGTTAACTCTAAACGAAGTAGTTCATTTTTAACCAAAGAATATGAATTCTCAGCAACAAATGAAATAGTTGATAGTTCTACCAAAAAATATTTTAATTTGAAATAAAAAAAAGTTGAATTCAACCAGAAAAATATGAGTTTTCAACAAAATAGTTGAATCCTCAATCAAAACAGATTAATTTTCCACCAAACAGTTGCATTTTACCAAAAAGTTTGAATTTGCAACCGGCCTTAATTTTCTTCCACAAAAAACGAATTGTCAACAAAACAAATAAATTTTCAACCAAATAGTTGAATGTTCAACTAAAAAAGATCAATTTTTAATTAAAAATATAACTTTCAACAAAAAATGGAATAGTTAACTTTTTAGTTGAAAAAATTAATTCTAAAGCAAAATAAAAACTAATTTTAATGAAAATAGTTACATTTTCAACCAAAGAGATGAATTCTCAACAAAAATTATGAATCTTTAAAAAACTAATGTTCAACAAAAGAGTTACTAGTTACCAACCGTAGTTTTTGACGAACCTCCTCCCCGACCTCAAATTGGCAACCTAGTTTATGGACAACTTTGTGAACTTTTTGTGTAACTTTTCTGATACCTGTAAATTTAAAATTAAACTTTTTTTCAGTCAACTTCAAGAGATGAAGTTCCATGGAACAGTGTCTTTATTAAATCGGAGCCTGTCGAGTATGAGTTAAATGGCGAAGATAATTCCAGAGATGCAGAGAACAATCTTTCCAATAACATCAAAAAAGAACTTCCAATAACTGTCGACTACTCTTCGACATTACCTTTAATCAAACTTGAAAAACTGAACTGGTGTAATCTATGCCGACATGAATTCCAGACCGCTGATAGTTTAAAAGTTCATATGCAAATCCACATGAAAGGTAAATCCATGGGTAAACCCCTCGCTTGTGACGTTTGCTTCAAAGGTTATTCGAGGAAGCGTTACCTAATTAATCACATGAAGACTCACGAAGGATCGAGTCTCAAATGTGAAAGTTGTGATCAACAGTTTCTCAGGTTATCTGCTCTTGTAAATCATAAGCGTAGTCATATTGGACAGCCCTTGGATATTAAGGAAAAATACGCTACATATAATTCTAAGAAATTGAATTTACCTGGTAAAGAACCCGACAACGAAAATAGTAAGCCGTTTGCTTGTGACATTTGCTCCAAAAGCTTTGTGAAAAGGTCTTATCTAAACTTACACAGAAAGAGACACTGGTTCGCAAGGCCAATTCCATGTGACATTTGCGCAAAAAGATTTATAACGAAGTTTGAGCTCATTGCTCACATGCGAACTCACACTGGAGAAAGGCCTTTCAAGTGCGACATTTGTAAGGCAAAATTTGCTATCAAAGAAAACTTGAGACGGCACGTAATTGCTCACATGAAAAATGACGGACCTTACGTGTGTTCAATATGTGCAAAAGGTTTTTCGACAGCCTACCTTTTGAAGAACCATATACCAACCCACTCGGAGCATAAGCCTTTACAGTGTCCTATTTGTGAATACGGATTTATAAGGAGAACCGAATTAGCGTCGCACATGCTCTACCACGAAAACGAAAAATCGTTTGAGTGTGAGGTTTGCTTTAAAACTTTTATAACGATTACCTTTCTGAAGCAGCATAGAAAAATTCATTTAGAGAGAATGCCCTACACGTGTGGAATTTGTGAGAGAAGATTTATCAAGAAACAGGTCTTTAATATGCATATGCGTTTTCATGCTGGAAAAATGCCTTTCGAGTGCGACTATTGTCAGCGAAAATTCGCTCACCGTCACAGGATGGAAGATCACGTAATTTCTCACTGTGGAGATGACGGAGTCTACAAGTGTGAAATTTGTGCAGCTGGTTTTTCGATGCCCAAGATTTTAAAGCGGCACCTCCGATTACATTTAAATTTTAAGCCCTTCGAATGTCAACAATGCAAGAAGAACTTTTCAAAAAAGGCTGATTTAGCCGAACACATACTCCAGCACGTAAACAGTAGACCTTTTGTTTGTGAAGTTTGCGGCAAAAGTTTTACGAGAAAGTTTTATTTACGCTTACACAAGAAAAGACATTTACAAGATTCCTTTAAGCCCAGAGGGCCCTTTCTGCCTACAGAGCCCATTCAGCATATGATTCATGAAAAAAAATCGCCTATGCAACAGATGGATACTTCTGTGCCAAGTCAAACTGAAAAGAAAGCTTTGGAGTGTGAAATTTGTAATAAAAAATTTCCAGATAGTTACAGAATGAAGTTGCACATGGTTGCTCATACGGGAGATGGTGGACCGCACAAGTGCTCAGTTTGTGGAAAAGGTTTTTCGATACCCTATGTTTTACAAATTCACATGCAAGGCCACAAAAACAAAAAACCTTATGACAGTGTAAAAAGGCCTTTTGAGTGCGATATTTGTAAGAAAAGATTTAGGTTTGACAAGAATTTAAAATCCCACAAGATGAGTCATATAAAAGCCGAACCCAAAAACAGTCCTGATGAAAAGGTAGGATTCGAGAGATCTGTTCTTCGCTCAGTACGTTTAAAGTCTGAAATTAAACGTGAAGTGCAAGATGAAAAGGATAACGATAGGAAGGGTCGAAGAATAAAATTTAAAAAAACGCCTGAAAGTGGGAACTTTGTTTTCCATTCTGTGAAAAAAGAACCCTTAGATCCATTAGAAATAAACGTCGATGATATCAAGATAAAAGTTGAAGTAAATTAAAATAATGAAAGGTAGAATGAAAGGATTTTTAATTGTGTATCAGGTGAACATTAATGTCACTTTTTATTTCATAGTCATTCGTGAAAGAGGCTGTAAGAAATAAATGGATTTTACGAAAATATTATTAGTCATAAAAACTAATTGTAATACTGAATAAAAATATTTAGATATTTTCTCTATTTATATTTCTAACTAATTAATTTACTCATTCTGACTCATTGCATGATATTTTTACGCTAACAGGACTACCAGGGTGTCTACTCAAATTCTGAAAAAAAATTCGTGACAACACCAAGTTTTTTGCAGGTGTCTAATGTTTTTTCCAGGTCCAATTTTCCATAGCACGGAGCCAATTAAATATTTCGCAATGCTTTAAAAAACAATACTTTTCAAGGATTCAATTAATAAGTTTAATTTAGAAAGCTTTGACAAAGTATATTACAAGATATTTTTAAATATATTAGCGCCATCGCTTAATTAAATAATACTAAACACATAAATAATAATTTCTTGAATTTGTCCCTAAAGTCAAGGAATTTGAATGATAATTTAAACAAATTTTCATTTTATCTTATACTTAAAATGCAGTGCATATTCAGGTAAAATTAATGAGGATACTAAATTAAATTAAATTTAAAGCGCTTCAAGTTTCTAACTTTTCAAATAAAAACATTGCATTTTCAACAAGATAGATGAATTTTTAACCAAAAAGATTGATTTTCTACAAAAAAAGCCGAGTTTTTAACAAAATACATAAATTCTCAACCAAATAGTTGAATTTTCAACTGAAAAGGATCAATTAAAAAAAAAGTCGAATTTTCAACTAAAAAAGATCGGGTTTCAAACAAAAATGGAATGAAATTTGTAGTTGAAAACATTAATTCTCCGCCAAACAATCAAATTTTCAACTAAAAAGATGAATCTCTATCTGGAATAGAGGCATTTTTAACAAGAGTTGAACTTTCTATCCAGTAGTTTTATTTTCAACAAAAAAAAAGAATTGTTACCTAAAATGATGAATAGTTAACTGAAATACTTGATTTTTCAAACAAAAACACGAATTTTCAAACAAAATAAGATTTAGTTTTCTACCAAAAAAAATAATTTTTCATCAACAAAAATACATAAATTTTCATCGAAATAGTTGAATTCTTAACTAAAATGATAAAATATTCAATTAAAGTAGTTTCAGTTTTAAAAAAACCTAATTTTCGAAAAAATAGTTACATTTTCAAACAAAGTGATGAATTTTGAACTAAAATAATGAATCTTCGACTGGAATAGTTGAAATTTAAACCAATACGATACATTTTCAACTAAAATGATGAATATTTTGTAAAAATAGTTCAATTTTAAACAAAAAAAAGATGAATTTTCAACAAAGAAGATTAATTTCAACTAAGTTGTTCAATTTTGATCTTAAAAAGATCAATTTTCAACAAAAAATAGAGTTTTTAAAAAAATTATTTTTCAACCAAACTGATGAATTTTCAAATAAAATGATCAATCTTCAACTGGAATAGCTGAATTTTCAACAAAAAATATGAATTTTCAAACAAGAAGATTAATTTCTACCAAAAGAGCTGAATTGTCAACAAAATACATGAATTTTCAACTAAAAAAGATCAAGTGTGAACCAGAAATTGAATAGTTAAAATGTCAATTAAAAAAATTATTGTTCAGCAAACCAACGAGACGAATTTCCAACTAAAACGATGGAATATTCAATTATTGGAATAGTTACATTTTCAGTATAAAAAAAACTAATTTCCAACAAAAATTTACATTTTCAAAGAAAGTGATGGATGTTCAACTAAAATGATTAATCTTTAACGGGAATAATTTAATTTTAAACTAAAAAGATGAATTTTAAAGTACAATTATTAATTTTAAACTAGAACAATTGAATTTTCATCCAAAAAGGTGTATTTTCAACCAAAAGGATTAATTTTTACAAAAAAATACAAACTTTCAACCAAAAAAGATAATTCTCCAACCAAATATTAAGTATATTTAAATTTTTAATACAAAAAAATTAATGTTCAAGCAAGAAGATGAATTTACTTCAATTGAAGATGAATTATTTAATTGACAAAATAATTTTCAAACAAAAAAAATAACATTTTTTCAAAATACAATAGTTAAAGTTTCAACTAAAATAAAATAGTTAAATTTTCAGTAAAAAAAAATTAACTATCAGCAAAAAATAATTTTCAGCCACAGATAAAACGAATTTTCAACAAAATAGTAGCTCATTTTTCAACCTAAGAGATGAATTTTCAATGACAATAATGATGAACTAAGAGAGATTTTTCACTGAAGATGACTAAATAAACATTGATCATACAAATCAATCAATGTTATTCGAATGTATATTGCAATTAAACAAAAAAATTAAGCCCGCTCTCGAAAAAATGCTCTAACAATGCCAGGTTTTGCAGGTAGGGTAGACACCCTGATTGCATATTTAATAATATATTTTCGAATTTTTAAATACAGTTGGTATAATCGCAGTATTTTGGATAATTTCAACAACAAAAAATTATGAGAAATTGTTTTTAAATCTGTGATGTAAAAGAATATTTAAAAAAATAAAAAATATCTCTGTCATATTGCAAATATGATTTTCTACAATAATTTAGAAAACTAAAAAAAATATCGCAAAAACTAAAATATCATCGACTAAAACGAATGAAATCCTGTTTTACCTACTGGGCCCCGATGACATTTTCTGTTAATGTTATCATTTATCTGCATTATATTTAAGCTGGGATGATTTGTCGTGGAATTTAATTTACTTCTCTGAGTATATGTATACAATGAAGAGTATCTTACAAGTGAAATAAGAAGTTAATATAAAGGAATCGTAAAATGATGAAAAAATTGAAAAGCAAAATGAATATCGAAAACAATAATGCAGAACTTAAGGTTAGTTTTCCAACTTCAGAACTTCATATTTTTCTTTTCTAAATTGGTATATAATTTCTTTTGTTGATTCTACATATGCAATGTTTATATAAAACCCAAGTAATTTAAAAAAGTAGCTTGTTTAATCCTATTGTGAGGAAAATAATATACTATTTTCACTATTTTGGAACGGTTCATAACCTCAATCTTTTCAACGCTTTTGATGAATTATAAATGAAAGCATATGTGACCGTCTGCGAAAAAAGGACCTAACGCGGAAAAAATTGATTTTTAGTTTTTTATACCAATCGATGGATTTTCATTTGCTTTTTCATAATAAAAAATATTCCTATATCTGAAAAATTCGAATTGTTATTGAACTGCAAAGTGGCTGGTCAGGGGAAATCGGGGTAGATTTGTTGGCCAGGAAAAGTCACGGAATTTCTAAAGAAGCACTTGTCAAGAATAATCAGGACCTCCTGCACTCCAATTTCAGTCACTTTTTGGATTAAAAAGATTACTTTAGTCACTTTTCTTTCAATAAATCAACCTTAGCCCATGGATTAACTATTGAACTCAGATCTGTACCTATTTCTGAATTTTCTTGAATTCTTTTGAAATATTTTAGGGTATTTTACAAGATCACAATGAATTTTCAATTAATTTCAGTAATTTAATCAATAGGATTTCGAAGGATTTGAAATTTCTTAGGGTATTTTAAAAGATTCCGAGACATTTTCAAGAGCTTCAAATAGTTTCAAGGGATTTCAAATATTTTAGAATATTTTCAAAGACTTCATGGAATTTTAAACGAATTTCAATCATTTCTAGGGATTCCAAAGTATTTGAAATATTTCAGGGTATTCAAAAAGATTCTAAGGCATTTTCAAGAGATTAAAAATATTCAAGGAATTGCCAAGGATTTGAATGATTTTAAGAATTTTGAAACAATTTGCATGCGGTTGTCAAGAATTTTCTAGAATATCATACGATATAGAACGATTTTATAGGATTATACAGATTTTAAGATATTTAAAAAAAAATCCACAGTATTTTGATATTTCCGCAGATTTCAATGATTTTTAGGGATTTAAAAAGCTCTCAAGGTATTTTAATACATTTCAAAGATTTTCAAATATTTCAAGGTGTTACCAAAAATTTAAGGCAATTAAAAAAAATTCTAAAAAGTTTTGTATTGGTTTCAATAATTTGAAAGGATTTCAAAGACTTTTAAATTTTTTAGTTATTTTTAAATTCCAAGGAATTTTTAAAAGCTTTACAAAATTTCGAGGGATTTCAGAAGATACTAACAGATTTTAAATATTTTAGGGTATTTTAAAAAATTCCAAGGAATTTTTAACGAATTTCAATAATTTGTAGATTCCAAAGTGGGTGAAATATTTTAGGGCATTTATAAAATTCTAAGGCATTTTCAAGAGATTAAAAAAATGCAAAGAATTTCCAATGATTTTTAATGGATTTGAGAAATTTTGCATGCGGTTGTAAAGAATTTCCTAGAATTTCGGAAGGTGTGGAACGATTTTACAAGATTCTACATGTTTTAAGATATTTAAAAAAATCCCAAGGGATTTGATGTGATCTCTGAGGATTTCAATGATTTTAAAAGCTTTTAAAGTATTTTAATACATTTTCCAGGATTTTAGGAAATATCAGATTTCACGGAATTTTATCACATTTTAGTATATTTCAACAAATGTATTCACAAAAATTAAGATATTTCAAAGATTTTCAAATATTTCAAGGTGTTACTAAAATTTGTAGGCTATTTTAAAAGATTCCAAGAAATTTGTTAGTGGTTTAAATTATTTGATAGTATTTCAAAGAAATAAAAAAATTTTAGTTCTTTTTTTTTAATTTCAATGATTTCAAGTGATTTTAAAGGGTTTCAAAAATTTTAGGGTATTTTTTAAAATTGGAAGAAATTTTCAAGAGCTTTAAAAATTTTCAATGTGCTTGAAGTTCTGAACGTTCAAACGAACGAAATTTTTTACTGATGACTTTGTGTTTGTACACCAGAAAAAGTGCTAAAATGTTTGTTCATTTATATTAGGAATAACTTATTATTGAAACAGAATTATAATGCATAGTTTTAAATTGCCGCTAGAACAATATTTATGGGTAAAATAGAAATGGGGGAAAATATTTCGTTCATTTGAACGTTCAGAACTTCAGGTACATCAATTGTGAATCCCAATGAATATTCAATTGATTTCAGTAATTTAATGGGATTTCAAAGGATTTGAAATATTTTGGGATATTAAACAAATATAAGGAATTTTCAAGAGCTTTAAAAAGTTTTAAAGAATTCCAATGGATTTGAATTATATTAAGGAGTTTTAAAAAAAATCTAAGGAATTTTTAATTGATTTCAATATTTTGAACGGATTTCAGAGGATTTGAAACATTTGAGGGTATTTTAAAAGATTCCAAGGAATTTTCAGTTGGGTTCAATAATTTGAAGGATTTCAACGAATTTATTTAATTTCGCGCTATACGAGATTACCAATCACAGCCAAGCAGATGACTGCCACGTCATTCGAATTTTTTCACAACCCAAGATAATATAAACATCACGACTAACTTTTCAGACGGCCCTACGGTCTCATAACCTGCTTATTTCGAAATAAATATCGTACATCACTCGGAAGGTTAGACAGGTACTCAGGTGGAGCTCAATGTTCGCGAAGACGACCTAAAAAAACTCGTCCTGTAAACATGGTTCTCCCCGTAAAGACATGTCTAACCCTATTTGTGATGTTATATACTAAAAATATCTTAGGACGTTTTTAATATATTTCAATAATTTTAAGTGATTCAGAAGATTTGAAATATTTTAGGGTATTTTCAAAAATTCCGAGGAATTTTCAAGATCTTTAGAAAATTTCAAGGGATATCGAAATATTTTAAAACATTTGAAATGTTTTAGGACACCTTAAAAAATCCCATTGAATTTTCAATTGATTTCAGCAATTTGATTTCCAAGAATTTTAATGATTTCAAAGGATTTGAAATTTTTTCATGTGGTTGTAAAGAATTTCCTTAAATTTTTGATGATATGGAACGATACAAAAAATATTCTACCGGTTTTATTTCCCTTGAATTTTTCTAAACTCGTTTCAAACTGAATTTTTTCAAATATTAATTTTTTTTTAATTCACCTTGAATTTTGATTAATTTTATTGAATTCTTCTAATATATCTTTTAGATTTCTTAACATTGCCTCAATTTACTGAAATCAATGGAATTCTTTGAAGTCTTATAAATGGAATTCTTTTAATTTCAAAAGAACCTTAGTCACTTTTTTCAAGTAAATTTGGCTGTCAGGGTAAAGTCAGGAATTTCTAAAATAAAGTTTTGCGACCAGCGTGATCTAGTTTTGTGTTGACAATCCGAAATACTTAATTACATCTTAAAAATGAACTTTCAGGTGTTATCAAAATACGAAGAAGATTCATGGAACAGCGTTTTTATCAAATCTGAGGCTCCAGATGAAAAGGAGAAGTTGAAAGGACAACAGAGCGTTTCAACCAATATGCCTACCAAAGACTACAAGGATCTGCCAAAACAAAAAGTAGATGCTTTGAAATTACCTATAAAAAAAATACAAAATCTTCACTGGTGCAGCCTGTGTGAAAAAGAATTCAAAACAGCCCAAAAACTGAGAGACCACATACATATCTCCAGTCCGAGTTTCAGTAGTGGTCATACACCTCGCACCGACCGGAAACATTACAAAACCAACAAACCTTTACAAATACAATTCAAGCTTCAGAAGCACGTAAACTCGTTTCACTTGAAAAATCAATCCTTTGTGTGCGATATTTGCAAGAAAACGTTTAAAAATCACTATAATATGAAAATTCACATAATTGCTCATATGGAAGGCAGAAAACCTTACACGTGTCTAGTTTGCGCAAAAGTTTTTGTGAGGTCGCATAGTTTAAAAGAACACATGAAAACCCACACAGACATTAAACCTTTCGTATGTGAAATTTGCAGGGATAGTTTTGTAAGAGAGAATGATTTAAAGACACATTTGCATATTCACGAAAACAAAAAACGTTCTATAGAGGTGACTAAGAAATCAATCCTTTCCAAACGGAAACGTGTTGTTTGTGATGTTTGTTCCAGTACTTTCATATCACAGTCTCATCTAGACAAGCATAAAAATATTCATTCAGCGAAAAAACTCTACCAGTGTAAAACCTGTGGAAATAAATTTGGTAATATAACTAAACTTAATATTCATATGCGTTGTCACACTGGAAAGAAGCCTTTCGAGTGCGATATTTGTAACAAAAAATTTACAAATCGTCGAAATATGAAATTACATATAGTTGCTCATATGACTGGTCCACGTCACAAATGTCCGGTTTGCGCTCAAGGTTTTGTGAGATCCGACGGTTTAGTTGTACATATGCGAAAACACACAAAAAGTAAACCCTTTGAATGTGAATTCTGCAAGGAAGGGTTTTTAAGAAATACGGATTTAATTGCACATCGGTTCATCCATACGAACACAAAACCTTTTGTTTGTGACGTTTGTTCTAAAGGTTATCTACGGTTGTCTAATCTGACTGTTCACAAAAGGACACACTTGGATGAAATGCCTCACAAATGTAAAACATGTAAAAAAAGGTTTATCAGAATACATGATCTTAATCTTCATATGCGCGTTCACACAGGAGAAAAGCCTTTCAAGTGTGATATTTGTATGAAAAAATTTGCAAACCGTCGTTTTATGAAAGTGCACGTACTTGCTCACATGGAAGATGACGAGCCGTACAAGTGTGACGTTTGTGAAGAAGGTTTTGTAACTTCGGACACTTTAGAGCTCCACATGCAAACACATCGAGGACGCAAATCCTTTGAATTGCCCAACAAGTGTGAAACATGTCAAGAAAGATTTAGAACGACAAATCAACTTCATATTCATATGCGTAGTCACACTAGAGGAAATTTTGAGTGCGATATTTGTAAGAAGAATCTAAAATATGCTGAATCTTTAAAATTGCACAAGATGTCGCATATAAAAAATACTAAACGTCCAACCAGCCAAATAAGTCACCAGCAAATAAATTTTGAAACGGTCTTTTTGAATGCTCACAAGGAGAATAGCAATTCGAAGTGTCATAAAACAAATCTCAACAGAATGAAGGAGAGTGAAAATACTACTTTATTGCCTGTAAAAAAAGAATTTGGCGAAGAAGTAGATTTAAGTTGTGAAATAGAATTTGAAGATGTAAAAATAGAAGTGGAGGAATGAAATTTAGAGCAAAAGAATTCTCAAGTGTAAAAATAGAAGTGGAGGAATAAAATTTAGAGCAAAAGAATTCTTAATTGTAAAAACAGAAGTGGAGGAATGAAATTTAGAGCAAAGTAATTCTTAATTTATTGCTTATATTAAATTTATTGGGCCTATCTTTTCTCAATTTAAAAGTTATAAATGTATTTTTATAGAATAATTTACAAACAATGTTATAAAAACTACGATTACAATAAACTAGAAGAATTTATGTTTAGAATAAATAAAGTTTCTACTATATTCATAAAATCTTCAGACTTTATTACCCTTTCCATTTATAATGTAAATCCGTTTTTTCTCATCAAAAAAGTTCGAAGGCTTTATAATTCTTTATATTTTTACTTTCGAAAATCGTGCACTTATTGTTGATGAATGCCTAATTGGTTCCATACTGGCTGTTTTCAGTCTCTTTTTTAATTTTCTGGAATGTGAATAATTATTTAATAATAAAGGCAGCAATTCTGTTCTTTTTGACCAAATGTTTTAAAAATGAAAAAAGAATTCTACCCATAATCCCTTGAACATATATTAAATGAAGTTATGTGTATCTATCTATTAATAAAGATTAAGATTGGTTTGCACCATCAATTGAGTAAATCAAAATTTCCAAGTAACTAATTTTATATCATGATAACATTAATTTCTGAATGTTTCTAAGCATTATTGATACAAGAGAAAAATTTAATTGTAAATGTTTCTTAATATTGGGAAATAATTATTCTGTTTTTAACATTTTGCTACAGCACTATAATTTGATAATAATAATAAAAATAATAAAAAGTTCAAAAGATTTCAACAATTTTTTAATAAAATATAATTAATATAAGAAAATATTTTTAAACATTTCAAACGTATTCCTAAAATCTTGGGAAAGAATGTGGAACATTTCAAAGCCAAAATTTTCAATTTTGCAAGATTAAAAAACTAAAAAAAAACGATTTTAAAGTTTTGAGAAGATACAAAAATAATTTTAAAATTCTAAAGATTTCAACAAATTTGAAACAAAATTTAGATTTTTGAAGATTTCGAATAAAAAACTTACAAGCTTTTTAAACATTTTAAAAGGTACGTCTTTTTTAGTTGAAAATAAACTTTTTCGTTGAAAATTCATATGTTTGGGCTAAAAATTAAATTGTTTCGTAGAAAATTTGTCTCTTGGAAAATATTTAATATTTTATTTTAAAATACAACTGCGGTTGAAAATTAATCTTTGATTGTGGATTCAACTATTTTGTTGAAAATTCGTCTTTTTTAGAAAGACAAATTCTTGAAATGTATATTATTACATTTTTCGTTTGAGAATTCACATTTCTTTGTTTGAAAATTCAACTATTTTGGTTCAAGATGAACTTTTTTGTTGAAATTTTGATGTCATATCTGAAATTTTCAAAAATCGTAGGGAAATAATATCTATATAATATATTAAATAGGCCTAGAAAATAAATTATACAATAATAAATAAATTTATTCAAAATTTTAATTTTGTATTAAAACTTATTTTCCCCTCAAACCGTCAATTTTTTATTTTTCCCTCAAAACTTTTTCCAGGTATTTAAAAAAAAACGTTGAGTGACATACGATCGAGTTTATCAGCCTAAATATATAAAATGAAACCCATAATAAAATATAAGGGAAAATATAAAAAGCTTAATAACCTATAAAGAACTTACTACTTACTGGATGAACGGAGACTTCGCAATAAAAAATGCATGTAAATCAGGATTGTTGTGTCTAATATCATGTTATCATGTTTCATTTAAATTTGTATTTGGACACACGTTTAAATACCTGTCAAAAAGTTGTTGACATCTGAACCTCCGATGTGCCAACACTTACCGACTGATATAATGAGAGATTTTACCGCTCACTAACACTAGAACTAGGAAACGCTAGCGAACTTACGAAAGTGCCCGCGAAAATTAAACTAAAATTAAGCAAAGGAAAGTTTTTCAAAGATTATAAAAAATGAGCGAAACAAAGTGTGAAATCCCTCTGTCAAATGTCTTGTACAAACTTATAAAAATGGAAGAAAGGATATATAGAACAGTAAGTAAGGTTAATTTTTCAATGTTCAAGACTTACCTCTCTTCGTTTTCTTCCTTTTGCTTTTCAATACTGTCGTCCGAATTTGCAGCTCAACTTTTCATCAAGCTACAGTCCATATTTCGTATTTTGTTCCACTCTTTTTAATAATTTTCTTCGAAAAACTTTACTTTGCTTAATTTGAGTTTGAATTTCGCGGGCACTTACGTGAGTTCACCAGCGTCACTTTAGTGAGCGGTAAGCTCTCCCCTTACCGACTGATAGAATTAAAATGGTCGTCACGGTCGTCACTGATGACTGAACGTCACAGTCCAAGTACTGCTGCAATATTTAATGTTTATAAACATTATGTACGATGTACTCTGCAGCTTGAATGTGACTTCATTATAAAACAATCACTAAATGTTTCAAAGTAACAAGATGGACATCAAAGATGTAAAATGCAAGGTTGGTATTTTGCGTTTTTTTGTTTGTTTTCCTTTTACAATAAACAAGCTTTTTTCCTGTTGGCTAAATTTTTACACATTTGTGCCGAATTGATTTTCTCTTGAAAAATATATTTTTTTTAAAAATCAAATATAAAATATTGGGTTACCGTTCATAACCTCACTTATTTGTATTGCGGATATGATGGATTTTAATTTTTAAAAGCGTTGTTTAAACTTACAAAACTTATTTTCTTATGAAAAGAGATATTTAACTGCAAAGTGGGTTGTTTAACTTTTTTTATTTTAATTTTTACTTTTTAAATTAGGAATAAATCTTTATATTCTTGTTTTACACATTTACATTTAAATAGTTAATATTTATTACTGGTTGAATTATTTATAATTTTTAAAACAACAATGGCCTTGCAAATGTATTATTTAGTACAAAATTGTAAATAAACAAAATTTTCAATTAGGTCATATTTGATTAAGTGATCAAAACGTGATAAATCCACTTGTTACTTTTTCAATATTTAAGGCTATATTAAATCCATTGGTCAAAATGAAATTTTAAATCGGCTATTATGATCAGTTAAGATATCAAATAAAGAAAATGCAAAAAAAAACACTTTAATATAATACTGTCTTGAAATTATTAACTAAATGAACATGGATTTACTCACTTGATTAATTGATTATTCATGTTCTAATTATATAAATTTAGAATTTGTGTTCTATATATAAAATTAGAAAATAATGTTATACATCGTTCCTATATTTGAATAAAGAAAGAAGTTTTTGAGTTTTATAAAATTGTGCATTATAAGAGAAATATTAGAAAGTATAAATTTTAAAAAGTGTTCACATGTTTGACCATTTTTACCAAGTTACGTAAGGAATTTATAATCGGAAAAATAAATTAAAAAAAAAAAAAATTTTATGTTGTGGATAGACGTCGCAAACGATGAGAAAAAATTATCTTTCGCCAAACTAAGTTTGATAATCGAATTCATGATATTCTAAACATACAGAAACCAATATTATCTCAATTTAAAAGAAAATGGATTTATCACGTGTTATTCGTGTTACTCTTCACGGTGAGCCTCAAGCGCCTCAAACATTTTCAATCAGAAAGTTCTTGCACCCGTCTTTTCTTTATAGAATACTATTTTCTGATCATTTTGAAGTATTTTATAGACAAAACAGAAATAAAGTATCTAGTCCTTTTTGAAATAAGTAAAATTCAAATTTAAGAAAAAAAAATTCTCATATTTTAAGTTATTGTTTAGGAAGTGTTATTTTACATGAAAAACTGAGTAAAAAAGTATCATAAAAGAATTGGATAAATTGAAAACTACGTTTTATGCAGGTTTTTGTATAGCAACAAATGGTTTATTGTCATAAGTTTAATAAAACGTTTTTGCACTCGACTTGTCTTTATTGTTTATTGCTTTGGAATGGTTTTTAAGCATTGAACCCTTTTTAAATAAGTCAATTATAATTATATTTTTAACAAAAGCATGTATTTATTTAATAAAGAACCCTACAGGAGGGATAATCCTTATACCAAAACAATATTCTCTAAGAATTTGATTTATTTATTTGTTTAAAAAATACTATAATCATTAAACTAAAAAAAAATGTTTTTGATTTTTTTTATATTGAAGTCTATCCGAGAATTAAAATTTTTCTTTAAACTATTCATAAATCACTAGATTTTAATGTTCCGTCTTTTTTTTTTCTTTCAACGCCAAGCCGTGCCCCGGGCTTTTAAAATTAACATGGGGTTTTAAACGGAAAAAGCTCGATTTTCAAACAAATGGAAAAAAGTAGTACTTGTTATAAACTTTTTGTGAATTAAAGTATAGTCATCTCTTAAGTAATGTTTAAGGAATAATTTCCACCTAATAACTTTAATTTTTGGCCCAAAAACCCTCTCACTGTGCCAAGAAAAGTCCCCAAAAAATGCAAAATAGCAATTTTGTATCAAATTCATGATAAAGACGGTATATTTGGGCATATTTTCAACATGAATCATTTTTAATTGATAAATGACGAGTTTTCAAGTATTTTTGAAATAATTTTCAATTGTTTAAACCACCCCCCCCCCTGTAAATCGTGAAAAGTTATTATTTTCTACAATTAATGACACAATTGGCGGTTTTTGAGAGTAATATTTTTTCCTGGTGGATATTTAGCAATTTAAAAAAAAATCGATTTGTTTAAACAATTTTTATTTGTTTAAACATTTATTGCCTATAAATCGTGAAAAGTTATTTATGAAAAAAAGACTATCCTTAGAGCAGTTAAATTTATTTTTTAAAACAAATTATTACTGTTTAAACAATATAGGGTAGACGTTCTGAAATAAGGAAATACTGAATATTAAGCGACATAGTGTCAGAGATTCGAAAAAACCAGACTTTTCTCCACCTTCAACGTGAACAGGCGCGAGTGAATCATGAACTGTTTAAATAATTGCAAAATATCTTAACCGAAAAATATTACGCTTGACATCCGTTAATTGTGTTATTAATTACAGAAAAGAATAATTTTTCACGATTTACAGGGAAAAAAATTTGTTGAAACAAATAAAAATTGTTTGAAAAATTGCTAAATATCCTCCAAAAAAAAAATATTACTCTTGACATTCGTCAATTCTGTCGTTAACTCCAGAAAATAATAGCTTCACGCTTTGCAGGGGAAAAATTGGTTTAAACCAATAAAAATTACTGAAATAATTACCAAATATCTTATTCTCAACATTTTTTATTTGTTTCATTGATTTCAAAAAATAATACATTTGTATGATTTTAAGGAGAACAAATTGTTTAAACAAATGAAAATAGTTTAAATAATTACCAAATATGTTAATCAAGACTTTCCTGACATTCGTCAACTTCGTATAATTTATCCCAAAAGATAAGAACTTTTTATGATTTACAGGGGGGAAAAATGATTAAAATAAAGACTAATTGTTGAAACAATTTAAAATTATACTTAAATACTTGAAAACTCGTCACTTATCGATTAAAAATAATTCATGTTGACGAAATTCCAAAACATATCGTCTTTATCATGAATTTGATACGAAACTGCTATTTTGCATTTTTCGGGACATTTCGCGGGCATAATCAAGGGGGTTTGGTGGGGGGTCAAAATTAAAAGTTATTGGGTGGAAATTATTCCTTAAATATTACTCAAGAGGTGACGGAATTTCTTTTTCCGGAAAACGAACAAATTGGAGGGGATTGATAAAAAAAAGTCGAATTTTTGGACCACCCTAGTATTAGATGGTTGCGGCTTACCCTGTCCTTATTTAATGGAAGTAGTTTTTAGAAAATTGGTCACACGACGCCTTGGTAATCTTTGTAACATTTCTGAAATTAAGTCTTTCCTTTCAGTTTGAATCAAATGACCTAGACTACGCATTTGAAGGTATCATAATTAAATCTGAGCCTCCTGAGTTTGATGAAGCCACCTTCGAAGAAGACAATAAGCTACAAAATCTCTCTAGTAAAGTGATCGACGATACATCTACTTTTAAAGTGCCTCCAGAACCTAAAAAAAATAACTGGTGTGATCTGTGTCAAAAAGAATACAAAAATCGCGACAGTCTAAAAAGACACATAAGGAGACACAATGCAAAGCAAAAGACTGGAGGCGAAAATACTGTAGGCAAAAATACTGTAGGTAAAAATACTGTAGGCAAAAAAACTGTAGATAACAAAATTGGAGGCAAACTTTTCTACTGCAACGTTTGCAATAATGGTTTTGAAACAGAAGGCGAGCTTGATATGCATATAAAAGGGCACTCAAGATACACACCTTTCGAGTGCGATTACTGTAGAAAAAAGTTCACAAACCGTCAGAGCATGAAATTGCACATAATTGCTCATATGGCAGGTGGTGGGCCTTACAAGTGCGAAGTTTGTGCAAAAGCTTTTGTTAGATCCTACAGTTTGAAGATACATCTGCGATTTCACTCAGAAGATAAACCCTATGAATGTAATATTTGCAAGCAGGGCTTTATAAGAAAAAATGACCATCATGCACACATGTTAATTCACGAGAACAAAAAACCTTTTGTTTGTGATATTTGCAACAAAGCTTTTCTGAGGATGTCTTACCTAAATAATCATAAGAAGATACATTTAGTAGATAAACCCCATGCTTGTAAAGTATGTGGTAAACGATTCATTAGGATACATGATCTTACAATTCATATGCGCTACCACACGGGCGAAAAGCGCTTCGAGTGCGATATTTGCAAGAAAAATTTCAAGAAATATCAAACAATGAAAGTGCACATATACTCTCATATGGGATTTGACCAAAGGCACAAATGTCCAATTTGTCCAAAAGAGTTTTCAAGGTCTAACTATTTAAAAGAGCATTTACAAGGACACTCGGGAAACAGACCATACGAATGTGAATTTTGCAAGAAGGCTTTTGTCAAAAGGTACAGTTTAAATTCACATGTACTTATCCACCAAAAGACAAAAGATTTTATCTGTGACATTTGCAACAAAGGTTTTACAAAGTCTTATTATTTAAAGTCTCATAAAAGGGTACATGGGGGGCAACAGATCGAGAAGCCTTACCAGTGTGAACTCTGTAAAAAAGCATTTACTTGTGCAAGCAAGCTGAAGACTCACATCCGCAGTCACACTGGAGAAAAGCCTTACGAGTGCGCGCTTTGTAAAAAAAGATTCAAGTACTGTCATAGTTTTAAGTCGCACCAAAGGTCACATGAAAATCCTAAAACGTCTCCAAATGTCGAGACAAGTTACGAAGATACAATGTTCCGCACGGTTTATTTGAACAGTCATAAAAGTCAGAAGAATGGCGATCTAAGTGTGGTTGAAATTGTACCAATCACTGTCCGGAACATCGATCTTAGGAATGCAGTACAAACAAAAGAGGATAGTAATATGCAGGTTCAAGAGGAGGCGAGTCTTAAAAAAGCGACTGACTCTGGAAACGATCTTAGGAATGCAGTGCAAAAAAAAGAGGATAGCACTATGCAGGTTCAAGAAAAGAAGAGTCTTGAAAAAGCGACTGATTCTGGAAACTCTAGTCTAATTCATGTGAAAACCGAACCTAGTGATAGAATAGATCCAACTTTCGAAATAGAAGTTGAAGATGTAAAAGTAGAAATTGATGAAACGGAAAATGAATTTAAGGGAAGTAAAAGTTGAAGGATTTAAGCGGATGGTGTGTTATTTAATGATAAGATCCAAATGAGTTTGAAAATTAGAAATGAATTCTGACATCAGAAAAAGTCTTGAGTTGCACGTTAAGTTCTTCGATACTTTAAATTTTATTTATTTTGTTCAGGCATAGTTTTTAGATAATATACATGATTTTTACCGAAAACAAATGCAATCGAAAGAATTTTCTATTCTACACTCATATGGATTTTACTCATCTTTAACGGTAAAATTTTGAATTTAAATGGTGGTCCAAAATTTTAAATATTATTTTCCAGCTTTTCACTTGTAGAAACATTTCAGATTTATTGTAATATATATAATGGATAGAATTTTAAAGAAATTTTTTAAATTATAACTTCAAAATATCAAAAATAAAATTTTTGCATGAATTTATTTCAAAGAAACTCTCGCATGAATTTTAAGATTTGCTAATTTTTTGAAAGAATCTCATTACCGAATCCATTTCAAATCAGGCAGGTTCTACACTTGAAGTCACAGAATCTGTCCATTTATCGTTTTTAGAGGAAATTAGGTGACACGCATTTTTTCGATTTTGGAAAAAAGCATTTTCCACGAGGTTATCAGTATTTCAATTTTGACAACTATTTTTTAAAATCCGTTTGAATATTTGAAAAAAGTTTGAAATAACCAAAATGGCGAAGGCTTGTTTGAAATGAAAATATTAAAAGTAGTTTTTCACAAAAAATCCACACTTATATTTTTTACCAATTTTTTGCTAAATTTAGCTTTTTATAGGGAAGACGAGTTCCTGTGAGTTTTATGCGGGCTAAATTATTTTTGTGGACAGGAGAATTTTTTTTTTTCTTACAATCGAATTTTAGCATTTTTCTCGGAAACAATCAAAGATTCCAAAAATGTAGGATAGAAGTTGTCACATCTAGAAAATTTCTCCAAAAAATTCTTCTTGCTCTTTTGTGATATCTGCCTTCGTTTAGGAGAAAATCTTGAAAACTCAATTTTCAATAAAAAAAATTCTCCCGGTCTAAAAAATGGTTTAGCCCACATGAGACTGAGTGCCTTCCTAATACAAGCAGAAACTTTTTTTAAATTTGCAAAAAAGGTGAGGTTTTCTAGAAAATCTTCGTTTCATGTTTTTAAAAACCGAAGAAAAAATTAAAGAGATTTTCTGGAAACTCCCACTTTTTTTATTTTTTCCCATTTTTTTTTTTAAATTTCTGCTTATATAAGCTAGACACTCTATCAGTTTCACGCGGGCTAAACTAGTTTTGAAGACGGGAACAATTTTTTTCCTCGAAAACTTAATTTTATAATTTTTCTCCAAAACTCAGAAAAATGCCAAAATTTGATTTTAAGAAAAAAAAATCTCCTGTACTTAAAAATGATTTAGCCCGCCTAAAACTCGTAGGATGTCTTCTCTATAAAAGTCTAAATCAACAAAAAATTGATAAAAATATAAGTGTGGGTTTTTTGTGAAAACCGACTTTTTATATTTTCAAACAAGTCGTTGCCACTTTGGTAAATTTAAACTTCCTTTAATTTATCGATGAATTTTGAAAGAGGATAGTAAATACTACCAGAATCCGGAAAGAAGATTGAAATATGAGTTCGATCAAAAACTATACAAGTTTAAAGAAAAAAATGGTGTGTGTTATTTTTTAAACAGACGTCAAAGTTCAAATACTCGTAACTTGGTAAAAACTGTTGTTTTTTTCTCAAATTTTTAAAAGACGTGTCGCCTAATTTCGTTTAAAAAAAAACAACAAATTTCGTCGCTGAGAGATTCTGCGACTTAATGTGTAGAACCTGCCATATTAGAAATGAATTCGATGGAAAACGATTACTATTTTCTTGGGCACTGCTCTCGATGAAAATATGTAAAAATGTTCAATTATTTAATATATTAGGCGAATTAAAATTTTGAATTAATTTTGTTGAATTAAAATCTGAAGTTTATAAAATTAATATTATCAATAGAATGTAATTTTCAGCGCTTCTAAGGTTTTGAAGCATCGCGCGGGTATATTTTCTTACCTTCTAATTGTAAAATGTAGATTATGTTCTCGCTTTCTTGTAAAGTAATGTAGTTAGGAAAGATATTGCAAATTCAAACATCTTGATCTTAAATTATTTTGTAAAATACAATTATGCAGTATACGCCAGAGGTACACTGGTACGAAGTGGCTTTTTGCAATGCTGGTATTAAATATTTAATATATTGAACATATAATAAACATCTAGCATATATTACGCATATTTAACATATATATTTAATATAGTGCGGATAAGCCGCTGCAGCTGTGCCGGCGTAAATGCCAACAAAATAAAAAAATTTCCGGTGCGAATGCGCACTAGTGTCCCGTTTGAGGGTTCAAAATAAAAAAAGCACTTTCCAAAACGAATCATGACATTGAGACCTTCCCTGCACACTTCATGAATGGTGTGAACCGAAACATGTATTATAAAATAATTGTATAATAAAATACAGATGATAAATATATTATACATCTTCATGATTATCTTAAAGTATTTTATTTATATTATGGTCAGGTAAAATGAAAAATTGGTCAGGAAAAAATGAGAGAATTTTTAAAATGGAGTTTTGCGGTAACCCTGATATAATATTCTTGTTAGTAATTTATTTGCCTTGCATTTTTATATATATTTCTTTTTTTTTTCAGTTGCTTCCTCTTGAAGATTATCTTCTTCGTTATAAATGTTATTACTTGTTTGAAAATTCAACAATTTTGTTAAAAAGTCATCCTTTTTGGTTGAAAATTCAACTGTTTTGTTGAAAATTCTTCCTTTTGGGTTAATAATTCATCTGAAATCTTTTTTGGTTGAAAATTCAACTATTATTTTGTTGAAAATTTGCCTTTTTTATTAAAAAATGCATATGTTTTTATGGAAATTTCATCTTTCTGGGATAAAAATGCAACTGTTTCCTTGAAAATTAATCGTATTTGCTTGAGTATTCAACTATTTTGTTTGAAAATTTTTGTTAAATCACTTTGTTAAGAAATCATTTTTTGTTGAAGATTCATATTTTAGTTGAAAATTCATCTCTTTGGTTGAATGTTCAACTGTTTTCTTGAAAATGAATTTTTTGTTGCTGAAAATTCATATTTTCAGGTTGAAAATTCAATTTTTTGTACAGAAAATTCGTCTTGCTTAGATGTTTCAACAAATTAGGTGAACATTGTTTTCTTTGGCCTCTGGTTTTAAAATTCATTTTCTTTGTATGAAATTTCATCTTTTTTGGTTTCAATATCAACTATTACACTTTTTAGTTGAGAAATCATCTTTTTAGGTTGAAAATTCGATTATTTTGTTGAAAATTTAATTATTTGGTTAAGTCATTTTTTTGTTTAGAATAAACTAAAAAATTTTAAAACTTCAAATTTGTATCTGAAATATTGTTTTAATCCGTTTATAAAAGATCCTATGTTAAAAATTTTACAAAATTAAAATGCCTATAATCCGTTACGTAATTTAAGTATAAAAAAAACTTTTTTGATATTCAAATTTTCAAACCTGCTGTACCGACCGATCATTTTTTGTAAGGTTGTGATCGTTGTGATGAGTGAGTAACTGGTGACAGCTACAAATGCATATATTGCTATTTGTTTATTTATAGCATTAAACATTTAATTTCGGTAGTACATATGAACACGTGAGATGTAGCCTGCTTGAAAAATACAAAAAAAATTCATTACAACGGAATCATTAAATATAATTTAACAGTGCAAACAGAAGAATGGAGATAGAAAATAATGCAAAATTAAAGGTTAGCTTTTTAACTCGATCGTATTTTTAATACTTTATATGGTGCCTGTAATTTAGATATTCTTTTTCTGTCGATTATAAATTTTATTTATTTTTATAAACTGCTCTATTTTTAAAAATAATTCTGTAAAACCTATGCTGAACTTCTTCGCAAATAAATAATTCTTTAGTTCATATATAACCTCACTTATTTTTTTAATGTCTCTAGATATTGGATTTTAACGTTTCCTGTAATTGTTTTGTAACAAGTATTTTCATTTAGAATCTTCTAAGATCAACGTGCTTCAATTTCAAATAGCATTTTGTACTTTGCAAAATGTTTTTTTATATTTTGCAAAAAAAAAAAAATTGTTTTTTGTGGTGGCCCATTTAATAGGCGCGGATCTATCAGGATTCAGGGTGTCGAACCAGCGATCGCCCCTCACCCCACAGGATTTTTTGACTTACCATCACATTTTTCTTTATCATTGGGAAATGGAGAAAAACTATTAAAAGTATTAATATTTGAAAGATTATATACGACTTATATACGCGAGCTACATCGCGCGGGAAACATTGCATTGCTACTTAATAATGCAAAAATATGAAACAAGGTTATTATGATTCCAGTTTTAAATTATACGGTTTATGTCACTTATAAAAATAATTTGACAGGCATCGTTTTATTTTCCATGCAAACATTTTCTATTTTGTCACAGATTAATGTGGAAACGAGCTTGGAAAATTGGGAAACTATCTCAAAAATATTCAGTTCTTATGGCTTTCTTGGTATTTTTGGATTGTGGATAATTTTAATTTAAAGTTTTTATATAGTGAAATTAATAAAGTTCAAATATGTATCAGTATGAAATTAGTAATTTTGATTGTTCCATTCCTTTGAATATTTTGAATTGGTTGGAATGTTTTCAAACTCTTTAAAATCATTTTGAATTCTTTTAACTTCCACGAAATCTTCTGAATTTTGCTCCGAATTCCCTTATATATCTAAATTCTCTAAATCATCTGAATTCCTCGAATTTCCTTAAATTCTTTGCAATATTTTGAAATCTATGAAAATCCCTAAATTCGCGGAATCCCCTCAAACATCTGTATTCCTTGAATTTTTCTGCTTCCCTGAATTCGTGTAATTACCTGAATTGCAAGGACTTCAAAATAATGCAAATAATTCAGAAGAATTGAAGGAATTCAGGGATTTCGGAGAAATCGGATTGTTTAAGGAATTCAGAAAAATTCAAATAAATAGAAGGAATTCAGGGATTTAAAAGAGTTCAAGAAATTTAAAGAATTTCAGGAAATTCCTAGATTCCTTGAATATTCTGAATTCAGGAAATCCCGTCAAATTATATGAATTCTGATGATATACCTTGAACTCTCTTAAAATATTCGAAGTCCTATGAGATCCTTTGAGATCCTGGGAAATTTATTAAAATACCTTATTGAAATTCTTTAAAATCCCTTAGAATTATTGAAATATTCGAAAATCTTAGAAAATCCTCGAAAAAACCCTTTGAAATATTTGTAAATCTTATGAAAATCCCTTCAGATCGTATTAACCGAAATACTTAGAATTATCTTCATGTCTTTGAAATCCTGCAAAATCCCTTGATTTTGGTGAAATCCTTTACAATTTTTAGAAACATAAAATGTTTCGAATTTTTTATATCTATTGAAATCCGTTTAAAATCTTTTAAAATCATCCCATAAAACCTTTAAAATCTTTAACACTCTCTGAAGTCCCTTGAAATCATTAAATATATACCCTAACACCTTTTGAATCATATGAAAATTTTCAAAATCCTTATGGAGTTTAGGAAATTGTTTGCAGTCCCTCAAATTTTGCTATAATCTCTTGAAAGCCCTTGAAATCTTTGAAGTAATATTAAATCTCTTAAAACTATTATGTAAAGCCGTAAAATGTTTTTAAATTCCTTAAAACGTTTAAAAGCTTTAAATATTCCTCAAAATAATTAAAATCCTAGAAGATACCTTGAAATCTGTTAAAATCCTTTTAAATCCCTGTAAATCTTTCAAATATTTTGAACTCTTTCAACAAAATTGGTGGAGCGGCTTTTAAACCCGGCCTGCAAGACATTTGTGACATTTGTCGGGTCGTTTGGTGAATCCCAGTCCGGTTCTGAATACGAATTTTTACTAATAAATAATAATATGTCCATTTTCTTAACCTGAAGATATTTAAAGGAAAGAACTTAAGCTTTTTCAGACAAGAAAAATGTACCGTAAGTTCGCAAAAACGTTGATAAAATTGTTTGGCGAATTGATGAATTACATTTTTTTTAATTCTTTAAATTTAGAAGAGTTATAATGCTTTGGTTTTTTAGTTAAATATTGAATATTTTAATTGAACATTCTTTCAACTATGACAGTTTTAATTTGTACATTTTTATGATTTGGAAAAATGTTTGGTAACCGGGAAATGATCGTAAAGTGCCTGCCATTTAACAGAGAATAAATACTTCAATTTCAAAATCCTGTAATGGAGAATATCTTATAATGTACTACGAAATACATTGTTGAAAAATATTTAAAAACTACCATTTAAAAGTAAAACTCATTAATTTCTAGCACGTCACGATAACTGACGCTTACCTTAATGTGAAACATCTCTTAAGTTTAATTTTTCTTTTAGTTTTCACCAAATCACAAGGATGATATCTGCACCGAAGTCATAATCAAATCTGAGCCTCCAGAAGACATAAAAGAAAATTTGATAGGAGATCTTAGCAAGCTATCAAATGACAGTCACAAAAATGATCCTCCAAAGAATCAACCAAATAGTTCAGAAGCTCCTGAAATAAAACTTGAAGAGCTACATCGATGTGATCAATGTCGACAAGAATTTAAAAATTCTCAAAGCCTGAGCAACCACAAGCGCATCCACATTAAAAAGAAACGCAAAATATCCCGTAAAAAAGAGCCCGTTCCTGACAAGTGCCCCGTTTGTGCCAAAGAATTTACGAATCCTAACAGCTTAAAAGTGCATATTTTTCGACACCACTCAGAAGGGAAAGCCTTTGAATGTGAAGTCTGCAAAAAATGCTTTCCCCTGAAGTATGATCTCGACACCCACATGTACATTCACAGTGCAAAAAAAGCTTTTGTATGTGATGTTTGTTCCAAAGCCTTCCAGAGGTTGTCGTATCTCAATAATCATAAAAAGACACACTTGGAGAAAAGACCCTACGCGTGTAAAATCTGTTCAAAGCGTTTTATGAAGCCATATCTTCTTAATATTCACGTACGTTATCACACTGGAGAAACGCCTTTCGAGTGCGATATTTGTAAAAAAAAATTTACGAACCGCAATACTGTGAGAATGCATATAGGAACTCATATGGAAGGTGGTGGACCGCATAAGTGTTCAGTTTGCGAAAAAGGCTTTGTGAGAAAGTGTCGTCTAAAAGTCCACATGCAAATCCATTCAGGAGTTAAGGCCTACGTATGTAAAGTTTGCAAGAAGGCTTTTACAAGAAAGGATTCTTTAACGGCACATATGGCTGCCCACGAAAGCGTAGAATCCTTTGGTTGTGAGATTTGCTTCAAAGAGTTTCCTAAAATATCAGGTCTCAAGATTCATAAGAGTGTGATGCACTCGGATGATAAGAGTCCTCACAATGGAGAGACTTCCGAGTGCGATATTTGTAAAAAAATATTAAAAAATCAGCGTAGTTTAAAAACTCATAAAAAGATACATAAAGCTAAGGAAGATCTTTCGCAAGCAGGTTTTGAAACGGTTTATTTAGAAAGCGGGCATAATAAAGACAATGAGTCTGAGCATATTTCTTTGAATGAGGAATTCGAAATAGATGTTGAAGATGTTAAGATAGAAGTTCATGAGGTGTAAATAAAAAAGGGGAATTCAACTGTTATGCACCGGATTGCAAAATAAGATTGAATCATAACTTGAATAACATCAGTAGAATTAAAATTTCTTACTTTATTTACGTGAAATAAAATGTATTTACAAAATATTGTGTACATATATTACCAAATCTGTTACGCGTATCTCAAATATGTACATATTTATTATAGTATATTCAAAGAAAATATGAATTATAGATATATAACAGGGTCAGTACATTTATTTGCGTACTTCGTGACTAAGTAAGAAAAACTGGCAAAGTTAGATTTATTGTTTTTTTTTTGTTTGTTTGTTTATAAAAACAAAAATCACACGAAAAGTGCATGGAAAATGCAATTCCATTTTCAAGAAATACATACCTTTGAAGAATATAATTATATAAAATCAGAAATATTATATAATTATCAAACAAAATTAAATGTACTGGAAGAATGTAGATTTTGCTATTGTATTGCTAATGTATCAAGATATTTTTAGAATTTTTTCCTTGATTTTTCACTAGGATCAGATATGATGCAAAAAAGTCGCAAAATTTCAAAAATGTGCAAATACTTACAAAAAATGTCGGTACAAATAGAGCTGGAAAAGGGGCTATTTGTAATGAAATATTATATATAGCCAATTTTTTTAAGTGTAGACACTTCCTTCAAAAAATAATTATTCATCATATTTCAATAAATTTCAGGAATATTTATAAAAAAAAATCATTGTCTTGAATTTTTTCAATCGCGTTTGACCCTCGAGTAGAATATAGGGGGAAAAATTCTAAAAATATCGTATTACATTAGCAAAATACTATGGAGAATTATTTTTTAAATGAGCTCAAGAACTTTCAAAAATGTTAATTATTTCCCATGTTATTACAATTTTTTGAAAACATCGAAAACAAATTTTTTAAATATATTTTTATAAAATTATTTTGCCTTATACTTGGGCTTATGAGAGGCAAAATTCCATTATCTTTCATACTTTTATGAGGACAAAATTCATGTTAATATTATAAAAATTAAGTCACATAAAATGCTAAGATTTTTGATAATAAGCGGATCAAAATGTATTAGGTATCTTACATATTAATGATTGAACCAATTCTAATTAAAAACTGTAGTTAGTAATCGATTTAGATCGAAATTTTCATTTTGAAAAATTTGTAATTATCATAAATAGCGAAATTTTAAATATCCAATTATGAAATGGTTATATTTATAGGGCACAGAAAGAATTCTTTTGTATTCACTCCATTTGTCGACATAATTGTTCAATTTTAAAAACATACATTTGGAAATGTTGAACGTTACTGTAATGAGATCCGTGAATAATAAATTTTATAATTACAAAGGCTTCAAATTTTTATTTAATTATAAGAACGCTTTGTTAGCTCAAAAATATAAGTTGTTTACTATTATGACATCTTCCACTTAAGAATTATACATTTCAAAAGTTTTCCAATCAGAAAGTTGGCCACAAATTTGAATCTACTTAAATTTATGTTTTTTAATTAAAAGTTGTTTAAATATTAGAAGTTTAATTATATTTACATTATTTTTTATTATTGACGTACAATTTTAAAATTGAAATTTGAATGTGAAATTTGTTGTATTAAATGAAATTAAGTTGAAAGAAAAAGGTGTGGGATTGTTGAAAGTATGTGCATATTATTTGCACTTGAAACTGGACAAGAAAAAAAAACTAATCGCGCGCGTAACCAATATCTTTGGCCTAACACTTTGCTAGTAATAAATTAGTTTTGTATTTGAAGTAAGGCCATGTGACGAGTGTGTCACATGACCGGCTTCCTACCTTACCGACACTTTTTATTTGTAAACATATTTTTACACGAATAGCCACATCGAGTAGAAAATTTGGGATAATAAATAAGCAGCACTAAGAAACGCGGCTGTGGTCCTAAATTTTTATAATTATGAAAAAAGCAAAAAAAAAATTATTTACAAAAAAACTTTTTTCATAATTATAGAAATTTAGGATCATAGCCGCGTTTCTTAGTGCTTCTTATTTATTATCCCGAATTTTCAACTCGATGTGGCTATTCGTGTAAAAATAAGTTTACAAATAAAAAAAGTGTCGGTAAGATGGGAAGCCGGACACGTGACCCCCTCGTCACATGGCCTTAAGGGCCACGTCATGCTTACCACATTCCTGCCTTAACAACATTTTTTCACCAAATGGGATAGTTATCCCGTTTACCCCTCACAAAAGGCGCTAACGAACTTAGAAAAGTACCCGCGAAATTCGAATGCAAATTAAGCAAAGTCTTTTTAAAGAAAATTATAAAGAATTAATGGAATAAAATATGAAACATGGACTATAGCTTAATGGAAAGTTTAAGTGCAAAGTCAAAAAGCATTATTGAAAAGGAAAAAGAAATATTTGTTAGAGAGGTAAGTTTTGAATAACAGTAAAAAATCTACCTAACCTACTGTTGGTCAAAATTTACCTCCCTAGCAAATTTGTTATTTTTTTAATACTGCTTTTCAACTTCACAGTTCATTTTTCTATCAAGCTACAGTCCACGTATCATTTTTTTTCGCTAATTTTTTTATAATTTTCTTCAAAAAAAAAAACATTACTTAGCTTCATTTGAATTTCGCGGTAAACTCTCTCTGAACGGCTGGCGAAAAAATGTCCGTACAGTAGAAATCATGTATGCCAAGAAAGACAAAAGCGTAACCTACTTTACCGATCGTACATTACTGTCAATTTATTGTGTTGGTGCGCCCACGTAACAATAGTGATAATAGCAACCAACCACTTTTACTGACTTTTACATTTTATTTTTTACTTTCCACGTCCAATAAAGGGTGTAAATATGCAATAAATATTTCCTGACATTTATCCTGCAGCCTCAGTGTGAATGTCTTGCTATTAAGTGAATGGAACATAAATAGTGATTCAATGGAAGACAAAAATCTAAAAATGGAGGTTAGTTTTCTCCTATGTTTACTTTCCACACTTAGTTTTACACTCGAATTTCAATTTTAGCAAATTCGACTTGTGTTACAATTATTATGCCGCGGTTTTGGATGAGAGGAGCCGCGGAGGGATGTGCCGTGGTCACTCATACATAATTAAACAGTAGCATACCGATAAGGCGAAATACCCCAACGGCCTAGCTGGATAACTGCGTCACGTTGCGCAACATTGCAACACGTCCCTGACTACTTACGTTCGGAGAGCCTCAATTAAAGTCGAAGGTCAGAACCAAAACTGTGCTTAAATTGAAATTCGAGTTTAATATTATTTATAACAAATATAATCTATTGAAATATTTTTTTTGATTAATGTTCAAAACTTCGTATCTGTCTTCCTAATATCAATTTTAATGAATTTCAATAAATAAGAAAAATTTGAAACTTGATTAATCTAATAGCCTAGTTGAGTCGGGCCAATAGAATAATTTCAAGTCAGTGGTCTAAAATAGCGTAGAGTATGTCAGACAAAATTAGAAGAATGCATTTCTATAACCAATAAGAAGTGTTTTGAAAATTGCAATAAAATTTTTATCATTATGTTTCAAATCCCTCTCTTGGACCGTTCAAAAACTACGTCTTGTCTCTTTTTTTTTTTAATTTGAACTGAATTGGTAGAACCCAATAAAAAAAATCCATCTATATTTCGTTGAGAGTAAATTATTTTTAATTGAAAAGTCTATTATTATATTTTTGGTTCCAAATGCATCTCTTTGGTTACAAATTCTACCAATTCTCTTGAAAATTGAATTATTTTGTTGAAAATTTATGTATTTTGTGGTATATTGGTCTTTTTTGGTAGAAAATCTCTTTAAAAATTTAATTTTTTTGTTGAAATTTCATTTTTTTGTCTTGTCAAAAATTGGTTATTTTTAGTTTTTTATTTATTTAGAAAAATTAAAATAATTATTGGATTATTAACGTGGAGATTATTTATATTATTAATTTTAATAATAAAAAGTATTCGGTTGAAAATTCAACTGTATTGTAAAAAAAATAGTTCCTGTTGGCTTAAAAATCAACTGTTTTGTTGGAAATTCATCTTTTTTGGGTTGAAAATTCAACTATTTGAATATTAGTTATATTTTTTGGTGTTAAAAAATTCATTTCTTAAACTGAATATTGAACTATTCCAGTTGAGCTATCCTCATTTCAGTTGAAATTTCATTTCTCTTATTGAAAATCCAACTATTTTGGGTTGAAAACCCTACTATTTTCGTAGAAAATTCAACTATTTGAATATTCATTCTTTTATGGGTCAAAAATTAATTTGTTAAACAGAAAATTAAACTATTCCAGTTAAACTTTCATCATTTTAGTTGAAAATTCATTTCATTTATTGAAAATCCAACTATTTTTGGTTGAGAATTCATATTTTTTAGTTAAAATTTTTATTATTTGCTTAAAAATTTAATTATTTTGTTCAAAATTCCACCATTTTCTAGAAAATAATTATATTCGGTTGAAAATTCAACTGTTTTTTTTTTCTTCGAAATTCATCTTTTTGAGTTCAAAATTTAACTATTGTGGTACAAAATTCAACTATTTGTTTGAAAATTAACTTTTTTGTTGAAAATTCATATTTGCGGGTTGAAAATTCAACTGTTTTGTAGATAATTCGCCTTTTTGACTTGAAATTTCAGCAATATGGTTGACATTTTTTTTCCTAACCGAAAAATCTTGCCCGGCTGAAGATTCAACTGTTTGGTTGAAGTAGCAACTATTACTTTTTTTTGTTAAAAATTCATATCTTTGGTTTAAAGTTTGATTCTTTTCTTGTAAATGGATATTTTTAATTGATAATTCAACTACTTGGGTAAAAGTTGAACTTCTTTGTTAAAAAATAATTTTTTGTTGAAAATTCATAATTCTAATTGGAAATTCAACTATTTTGTTGAAAATATAATTATTTTGTTGGGAATTCATCTTTTTTGGGTTGAAAAATTTACTAGTTTCGTAGCAAATTCAACTATTTGAATATTCATTTTTTATAGGTCAAAAATTAATTTTTTAAACAGAAAATTGAACTATTCCAGTTAAACTTTCATCATTTTAGTTGAAAATTCATTTCATTTATTGAAAATCCAACTATTTCTGGTTGAGAATTCATCTTTTTTAGTTAAAATTTGTATTAATTGCTCAAAAATTTAATTATTTTGTTCAAAATTCAACCATTTTTTAGAAAATAATTCTATTCGGTTGAAAATCCAACTGTTTTGTTCGAAAGTCAATTTTTGGGTTGAAAATTTAACTATTGTGGTACAAAATTCAACTATTCGTTTGAAAATTAACTTTTTTGTTGAAAATTCATATTTTCGGGTTGAAAATTCACCTGTTTTGTAGATAATTCACCTTTTTGGTTTAAAATTTCAGCAATATGGTTGACATTTTTTTCCTAACTGAAAAATCTTTCCTGGTTGAAGATTCAACTGTTTTGTTGAAGTAGCAACTATTACTTTTGGGTTAAAAATTCATATCTTTGGTTTAAACTTTGATTATTTTCTTTTAAATGGATCTTTTTAATTGGTAATTTAACTGCTTGGGTAAAAGTTGAACTTCTTTGTTAAAAATTCATTTTTTGTTGAAGATTCATAATTTTAATTGAAAATTCAACTGTTTTGTTGAAAATGTGATTATGATGTTAAAAATTCAACTATTTTGTTGAAAACTTGACTATTTTCTTTAAAATTAACTGTTTTGTTGGACATTCATCTTTTTGGATAGAAAATTCGCCCTTTTGGATTGAAAATTCAACTATTTAGTTGAAAATGCACCTTTTTTGGTTGAAGATTAATATTTTTTGTTTAAAAACTCGACTATTTGGTTAAGAATTCGTCTCTTTTGCTTTGAAGTTGAACAATTTGGTTGTAAATGCAATTATTTGCTTTAAAGTTAATTTGTTTGTTGAAAATTCAATTATTTGATTGAAAAGTCATCTTCCTTGGTTAAAAGTGCATCTTTTCGGGGTTTTAAAGTAAACTTTTTTCTAAACATTCTAATTTTGAGCTTGAAAAATCAACTGTTTCCTTGGAAATTTATCTCTTTTTAATAGAAAATTAATCGTCATATGTTCCCTGGTTTGAGAGCATTTTAGGCTGTGAAGTCTGTTAAAATATCTGTGACGAAGAAAGGGAGCGATAGAAAGTTTCCAAAATAGCGTGACATTTTTGAACGGCCCCTCTTAAGAAACAATTTTTTTTCGCTTTCAAGACAATATTAACATTTCTAATGTTGCAGCTCTTGAAAGTATTTTTGTTACAAGACCTGTCCTTCTTTCTTTTTATAGGAGCTTTATTTTGAATTCACAAGACCTGTTCGAACAACGTTGAATGTGCAGCTAGAATTCTCGAGCGATTAAACGAAACGAGTGCGGTATCATTTAGAAATTACTTGAGGTATTAAAATGTCGACGGAAAGTATTGTTAACCGCAGTGAATTTGAAGAGAAATTGAATGAGTTTTTGGAAAGGAGGAAAGAGAGCAATAGGGCAAGGTGGACGAGGCAGAGGTTACAAAATGCAAAGGATGTTTTATTAAGAGGTGAAACTGCAAAGAGTAATGGAGAGAAAGTACCGAATTCCTATTATTATCTAATACAAAAGTATGAACTTTTAAGAATCGGAAAGGAAATACATGTAATAAAACGGAGAAATGAGAAGAATCAATCTTTTATCTACATGGTAGCCCTAGAAGATTATTATGAAAAACTGTTAGAAGCTCACCTTCAAACCAGCCATGGAGGTAGAGATAAGATTATGTATTACCTTAAAGACAAGTGTGAAGTTTTAAAAGAAGCGTGCGTACTGTTTGTTTCATGCTGTCAAATTTGCAACCGTAAAAGAGTTCCTCCTAAGCGTGTACTCACTCCTAAGCGTGCAGATAATTATAAGCCCACATGCGGATTTAATGACCAAGGTCAAGTTGACATAATCGATTTCCTATCATCTCATGATGGAGAATATAAGTGGCTGTTAAAGTATCAAGATCTCGGAACGAAATTTGTCCATTTGCGCCCTCTTAAGACAAATCATGCTGCCAACGTTGCTAAGGAACTCTCGACAATTTTTTTTACCTGGGGTGCTCCAAGAATTCTTCAGAGCCAGAATGGCTCGAAATTCGTGGCGGCTGTTCTACAGGAACTGATCTCTCTTTGGCCCCAATTTGAAACAGTTCAGGGATGCCCAGAAGATCTACTTAAAGCCAGCTTGGAAAAGTCAAATGCAGATGTTCAGAACATGTTGAACACATGGATGATTGATAATAATTCGACGAATTGGAGTCGCGGTTGCTACGAAGTTCAGGTACTAATTATATTTTCTATTTAACTGAAAGTCACGATTTATTACATCAGGGTATGTACCCGATGGATGATTCGAAATTTCCGGTTTTCTCCCGGTCAATTGTTAATTTTTCCCGGTTATGTTAAAGGATTTCAAAAGATTTGAATGATTTCAAACTATTTTTGAAGATTTCTAAACATTGTAAGACATACAAGATTTCTGATTTGGAACCGGGAATTTTGTTCCAATTCAAATGATAATTTTTTACGAAAATTCCACGTTCGAAAGTGAAAATTATAATACTTTACTAAAATACCCTGTTCCAAGTCAGAATTATATTTATTTAAAATCCAAAATTTGGAAAAGGGAACTTTCAAATTCTGGCAAACTTTTGTTTCCAAACACAGAATTTTTAAACTTAAAAAAAATTCAGATTTGGAACAAGGAATTTTAAAACTGTTCACATTCTGGCTTGGAACAGGGATCGTTTTTGTGAATTCCCTTTTCATAAATCATCATTAAAATTATTTTAGAAAATTTCCCCCTTTATGTCAAAAAATTACCTGTTCGAAGACAAAATTATAATTCTTTGAGGAAATTTCTTATCAGAAAGTCCAAATTATAATATTTGATGAAATTCCCTGTTCGAAATTATAATTATCTGTGGAAATGCCCTGTCTTAATTGTCAAAATTAAATAGATTTCATTACTAAAATGCCCTGTTCCAAATGAGAAATAATAATTTTTTACGGAAATTCCTTGTCCTAAACCAAAAATTATATTTTTGTTTACTGAAATTTCATGCCCCAACTCGGAATTATGATTCTGTTCGTAAATTCACTCGAGTAGCCGAGGCCGTCACTTAGCCAAGTTCCTAGGAACTTGGCTAAACGGCGCCAAATAGACGAATTTACCTGCGGAAACTTTTGTTAGTCTGTCGGGTGGATCAGGTCAGGAAGTTAGCCTAACGATCGTCCGGCTCGTATAATGGCCAAAGGCCTTTCAGGATATTACACTAAATTTATTTAATTGAAAATTAATTTAAAGGAAAGGTACATTTATATTTCAAATTGCGTGAACTGTGAATTACATTATCAATAATTTTTAAAAAAATTTAATAATACTCTCATTATTACAAAAACTACAATTACACAAAAACAATTATTTCATGCTTTGATCGCTCTATTTTTTGTAAAGATTAGTTGAACAAATCTTAGCTGAAAAATCGATCTGTTCTAGAATACTATTTCTGACGAAGTAAATATCTCACAGAAAATTCCAGAGATATTATTTATCTGAAGCTGAATAAAAACATTGCAAGCAATTGAAAACTACAATTATCCAAAGTCGGATGATATTTATCGCGAGGTGGATAAAAATTATCCGTCGTGGGATAATTGTAGTTGTCAATTGTTTGCAATATTTTTATCCAACTTCAGATAAAACATATCCCTGGAATTTTTTGTGCTAGTACTCTGTAGTTCCTAATGTTAAATGTCCTTCTTGGAAAGCCAGGCAGCATATTGTAATATCTACATGCAGGTGCAAAAAACATTTTAAGGGTCGTCTGCTGTAGGACAATAGGTCTCTTTCCAGTTATACCTCTCCGCCGTATTAGTTTTTCCCACTCCACAAATTGCAATTTGAATCAGCGTTAATGTTTGTCAGTAGTCAGTAACTTCAGGTTACAGTCACATCAGGTTAAAATTTAATTTTCGAAAATGAACGAACATATTGTAAATCGGAATGAATTCGAAGAGAAGTTTGGAGAATTTCGTAACAATCAGAAAAGTAACAGGTCTGTGTGGGATAGAAAACATTTGGAAAGTGTAATAAAATTATTAAGAGAATTTGAGGCAGTGAATACAACAAAATCTTCTTCCTATTATCACTATTCCAAGCTTTATGAACTTTTAAAAATCGGGAGTGAATATCATGTGATTCTAAGACGAAAAAACGAAAATGATGCGCTAATTTATGTACTTGCGGTTGAAGATTATTACGACAAGTTATTGGAGGCCCACATTCAAACTGGACATGGCGGGAGGGATAGGATGAGAAAAGCAAATATCGGATTTCGAAAGCTTCTTGTGAAATATTTATTACTTGCTGTGGAACGTGTAATCGAAAAAGAGTAGCTCTTAAGAAAGGTGTTGTCGTGAAGCCTATAATATCCAGTGGATTCAATATACGTGGTCAAGTGGATTTGATTGACTTACAATCATGCAGTGATGGCGAGTATAACTGGGTGATGAATTACCAAGATCATGGCACCAAATTTCTGCATCTACGACCTCTGAAATCTAAGCATGTCGCTAATGTAGCAGAAGAGTTGTCTAAAATTTTTTTCACTTGGGGAGCTCCGCAAATTTTACAAAGCGACAATGGTCGGGAATTTGTTGCACCGGTGGTAAATGAACTAGCCTCAATTTGGCCGCACTGCAAAATTGTTCCTGGACATCCCCGGCTCCCTCAAAGCCAAGGAAGTGTGGAGCGGTCAAACGCCGACGTTGAAAATATGTTACGAGCGTGGATGATTGACCACAAATCAATGAACTGGAGTCGTGGGTGCTATGAAGTACAGGTAACCAAAAAGATTTCCTAATTTTATAGAAACCGTTAAACCTTGTGGGCTTGATTTTTTATTTAAAAAGGATGAAGAAGATTGTAGTACCAAAAACTTGAAAATTTTATTACTAAAAAACAAAATAAAATTGCTAGGAAGTGTACCTCCCTATGTGCTCCAAAGAGTTAAAATGACACATATTTATTACCACTATAGATCATTTGTGCAGTTACAAAAATAACTCTATAATGAACAAATATTGTAATTGGTTCTGAAATTGAATATAAGAATTAATTTTTTTAGATTAAATCTTTACATAATAGTTTTTTTATAATATAAGTGGCTGTATAGTAGAGTGGGTCGAAAATCAAAAATATCAAAAATTAGCCTTTTCTCCAATAAAACATTATTTGATAGTGACATGAATTTAAAAGATTCAGAAATAGCAATGTTTTTTGCAAAGTCGCTCTTGCCCCGCCGCGCACAGAGGTGTGAAATAAAAAAACGAGATTCAAAATAACATTTAGAACGCAAGTGCACCGATTTTTTTGTTTTTGATTATTTCATTTTTATGTCAATGCAAACAGTGACAAAATGTCGGTTTATACTCCTTATCAAAATATATTTCTGCTCTGAAATTGCTCGCTTTCATTGTTAGGATCATACGTGGCCATTAAAATTTAATATTAAATGTTATTAATTAATTTTTAGGCATTTATAAGTGAAAAAAAGCAATTTTTCTTCTAATCTTGTTGCAATTCTATTGCCAATGATGTTTTCTGGACAAATTTCAACACCATCAATATTTATTTATTTTATAAACAAGTGCACATTTTGGGCGTTTTTAAGGGAAAAGAACTCCTTTTTTCTTTTGAACTTGCTGACATTATATTTCCAATGGTGTTTTATAAAAAAATCGCTGTTTATGAATATTTGTTTATTTTATAAACAAATTATATAAACAAATGTACATTGAAGATATTTATAGACAGTAAGAAATCGTTTTTTCTTTTATTATTATATTTTTAAAACTATATTGAGAATAAATTGTCTAGATGAAATTTTGTTATGCCTCACTATTTGTTTATTTTATAAAAAAATTAGGTAAAAATGCACACTTTAGACGCTTATAAGCAGAAAAACAATTTTATTTCGTATAGTCTTGTTGAAATTATGTTAGAAGTTTAATAGATTTCATTTTGTAACCAAAGTTCATCAGAAAATATCACTGGCAATATGATGTAGCAGCTGAACGTTATAACGGTGTACTTGTATTTTTAAGAATCACTTATTTTAGGTTCGCTTCAAATTACCTCGTCAATACTGAACAAATAACAAGAAACTTATAAAAATACAAGTATACCGCTACTGTTCTGTTATCTCAACATGAATACGATTAAAAACGCTTTCTTTTTGTCCAGAAATGCCTAAAATTTACATTTGTTCATAAAATTTGTTTATAATATAATCAAATAGCGAAAAATGGCAAAATGTTTTCTGAAAACATCATTGTTAATATAAACTGAAAAATAATACAAGAAAAGACGATTTCTCTTTGCTTAAAAACGACTAAAATGTGCATTTGTTTATAAAATAAACAAATATTAATGCATAGCAAATTTTTTTTAGAAAACATCATTATCAATATAATTTCCGCAAGGTCAGAAGAAAAAACGATTTCTTTCCGCTTAAAACGCCATTTGTTTATTTAATGTGTTTATAAAATAAACAAATATTGATAAGTGGTAAAATATTTTCGGAAAACATCATTGCTAATATAATTACAAGACTGGAAGAAAAAACTATTTGTTTTTGCCTATAAATGTCTGTGATGTACATTTGTTCATATAATTTTTTTATAGAATTAACATTTAATCTTGAATTTTAATGGCCACATATCATCCTAACGATGAAAGCAAGCAATTTCAGAGCAGAAATATACTTTGAAGGCGAATATCCCCTCATGTCGATTATTTGTTGAAACAATTTGTTTATAACAATTAACTTTACAAGTTAACCATTTTTTTTCTTTCTTATACCTCTGTCCATTGAATCCAAGTGACGGGAAGTAATGGAAAAACAAACTCCTTGCTGCCATGTTTTTCATAATGACAATAATTGTTGATTATACAAACAATTTGTTTATGAAAATTGTTTATATAACAAAAAGTTTTTGCAATAATGAAAATATGACAGCTAGGAGTCTTTGGCAAAACACTTCAAGTTGATTCCACAAAAACAAATGAGGCCTATTCATGAAAAATTGGTTAAAGTGTGGATTTGTTTAGAAAAATTGTTTAAATAATCAGTAAATCGCAGTTTTTCATAAAAAGTTTTAAGTGCGCATTATTATCTGTCAGATTTAATACAAAATCTATAGATTAGAAATAGCTAATCACTGCGAATACTCCTAGTTAATACTTCTGATTGATTGGGAATTGTATGCAAGTGTAAAGGTCAAATGTGAGCAAATTGTACAAAATTGAATGTTATTTTTAATACTGCGTTTTATTTATAACTTTTTTAATGAAAAATCTTTTAAAAAATATATTCTATTTTAGAAAGAAAAAATATATTTTTATTGAGCCACTGTTCTATTTGAAAATTCTGATTAAAAATAACATTTTTCATTTGAGAAACTTCACACATACTTTTAATTTTAAACATAATTGGTAAATATTATGAAAAGAACGAATAACATTTATAGAAAATAAAGTTTTGGGAATTATATAAAACTTTGTACAGTTATCGCTTATATCCGCTACTTTCGAATTAGTTCCATAAACTTTATAAACCTTTTTTTTCGTGTAGTATTAAAAGTTGTACATATTTCAAATATAATGATAAAATAAAATAATGTATTTCACAGCTCCCTCAATTTGAAATAAAAATGTACCTTTCCTTTAAACTCCTTTTCGTTGAAATCAAGTTAGTCTAATATCCTGAAAGTCCTTTGGCCATTAGACAAGTCGGCTGATCGTTAGGCTAACTTCCTGGCCTGATGTGCCCGACAGACTAACAAAAGGTTCCGCACGTAAATTTATCTATTCGGCGCCATTTGGCCAAGTTCCTAGGAACTTGGCTGAATGACGGACTCGGCTACTGAACTACGAAATATACATTTACTTGATTTAGGTTACGTTATTTAAAATACCGAAATTGTAAGGAAATTTTTTAATTATGCGTAGTTATACAAAATAGTTGATTCGAATACTTGTGCATCTTATGTAAATATTAAAAAGCAGACGGGTAAAATATGACGTTATAGCAATTTCGTTTTTAATTTTTTTTTCTAATCTGTCAAAACGTAACGGAAACAAAAGATTCGGTAATTTTGGATAACGTAATTAAACGAAACGAAACTTTCGGATGGGTCCCTGTAATTCAATGTATGAAAACAGTTTTTATTTGCATATTAGTACATTCGAGGGAAAAATCTCGGTCATTTCCTGGTTTTTTCCTAGCGAACAAAATTTCCTTGCCATTTACCCTCTACATTACACCTTAAAACTTAGTTTTTAATTATAAAAACAAAAAAAATAAAATAAAAAACTTGCTTGTTTAGCGCCTGATAGTTTTTATTTCTTTTTCGCATTTCAGTGGCAAAAGAATACTTCTAAGCACATAGTCACGGATAAAATTCCGTACGAAGCTGTATTCGGAACAGCAAAAATGAGCTTCAAAAGTGCAACGTTACCGGAGCAAAATTTAAATGGTATTGTAAAGCAAGAAGTCTTTGAGACAGCTCTTGATGAACAGCACGTTTGTTCAACTAATACTGAAAGGTAAATGTTATACGCCCAAATTGATTAAAAATCACTGATTTGCTTGTGTTTTTATCAATCTAAAAATTTGTTCCAGTGATGTTGAGTCTAACAAAAAAAACAGGAAAAAATCGAATCTTCCGGATCCCATGGAATTTGTATCGCTGGAAAATGCGACATCGAATACGCAGGAACAAAATACGCAATCAGATGTGCAGCAATCTTCTGCATCATCAGATGAGCAGCAGCAAAGTACACAATTGGATGCGCAGAAATCACTTTCTCTGGGTAGATGTGGAGTTACAGATGATGTGCAAGCTTGTGAGGTAATTCTATGCATTTTAAGTAACTAAGAGGAAGACAGGTTTAGTAAAAACTGTCAGAACTTAATTTCAAGGTTAAACAATGTTTAGAAAAAAAACTTAAAAGAAACCGCTGATTATGTTTTCTGCAAACGTTTCTTTGTACTCGATATCTAAATTTCGGTAGTCTTTAATGGATCAGCGTTATGATAAACGACATAAAATGTATCTTAATTTTAAACTACAAATTTACAAAAGAAAATAGTTCCATATTGTTGTTGATAAAAAATGTATTGTAAAAAAGAACATTGATTCTGATTAAAAAATGTAGTCTTGTAATTGCCTGCTATGTTCCAAGCTATTAGGTCACTGATTCGAAATTATTCTATTGGCCTGACTCAACCAGGCCGTTAGACTAATTTTAAGTTTCAGATTTTTCTAGCAGTGTATTTTGTACAACTCTAATTTTTTTCAGGATCCATCAAAGGAGGAGGAAGTCCACGCGACCCAAGTCATAATCAAATGTGAACCTCCCGAATATGATGCAGCTGATCAAATGGAACACTTTGTAGAAGAACAGAGCAGAGAACTGTTGATGAGAAAAAATTTGCCTGTCGAGTGTGAAACTTGTGGAGAAATATTTACTTCGATATCTGGACTTAGTACTCATATGCGTTCTCACACTGGAGCAAAACCTTTCGAGTGCGATATTTGCAATAAAAAACTTACAAACGATCAAGCAGCGAAAACGCATATAAACGATCATATGGGAAAGGACCAGCGTTTCAAGTGTCCCATGTGTCCAAGAGATTTCAAGAGATATAACTTTTTAAGGAGTCATGTCCAAAACCATCCAAAAAATGACCTTTATAAATGTAGAATTTGTAAGGAGAGTTTTGCAACAAAAGGTATTTTACAATCACACATGATCACCCACCAAGAGAAAAAATTTTTTTCTTGTGACATTTGCAAGAGACCTTTTATGTTGCTGTGGCAACTAAATAAGCATAAAAAGATTCACTTGGCCGAAAAACCCCACGCTTGTGAAACCTGTGGAAAACGGTTTTTGACGCCATATCATCTTAATATTCACGTACGTTATCACACTGGAGAAAAGCCTTTTGAGTGCAATATTTGTAAGAAAAGGTTCACCGTTAAAAGAACTTTAAAAAAGCACAAAACAAGTCATGTGGAAAGAGAATGTGATGTTTGCAAGAAAGTTTTTACATCGAAGAATGCTTTACGGTCGCATAACAATAAGTTTCACTCGGATAAGCGTACCTACCAGTGTGATACATGTGGAAACACATATCTTGGGAGAGCTGGTATTATAGGTCATCTACGCCTTCACACTGGAGAAAATCCTTTCGAGTGCGATATTTGTAAGCAAAAATTTAGATACAAGTCGACTTTAAAATCCCATAAAAAGAATCATATTGAAAATGACAAGCGCCCAGAAGATGGAATGGATTACGAGCAAGCGGTTTTTGAAACTGTCCATGTAAAGGTAGAAAACGGTTATCATTCTGATCATACTTCAGCAGATGGAGAAGATGGATTGGTTAGTATTCCGAAAACAATATTTAAGACTGAAGTGCAAGACAAAGAAACGCGTGATCCGCTTAATTTAAATCAAGAAGCAAAAATGAAAGCTATTAAGACAGAAATGGAAGAGGCGATAAATTAAATGCATGAGATTTTATTTCATCAGTAATGATGCTTGCTGTTCATAAAGTAAAAATTTTTACTCGCATCTCTTATGAATGCAATGGTGCTGAAATTTTACTACATACATTTTATGGATTTTATTATATAGCGAGAATTTTAATATTTTTTATTTCTTAAATTCTCTTAACTTGCATTATATGAACTTCATTACCAATGCTTTAATAAAATTATTCTTAAATCTTGTAAAACTCGCCTAGATTAATTTCTGTATTTGCGTGAGTTTTAACTTTTGAACTGTATTATTTCTAGACGATTAAATATTTTTATTCTCTACGCTCATTTAATGTAAAAAATATACGAATAAATATCACGATCCATGAGCTTCTTACATTTCAACTTTTGTGTTTGTCTACGGATGATTCCACTTTCCAACTTTAAATGAGTAATATCAAAGGTTTTACAAAACTGCTTTATTACTGACACAAAAACAGTCAGTTCGACTTTCTCAGCCTATCAAATCATACTTTACAAATAAATTGTCATTAATAATAGACTCATACATACATTACAGTCACATAAATTTCTCAAAAAACAATACAATTATGCAAAGTAATTACCTTAAACAAATATTTTCTCGTTGCACAGACCTGCGTGTAGTACCAAAGAATGATTACCAATTTCTTGAAACAAGTCTAAGTTAGTAAAAGTCTTCCTCAGCAACTTTCGACGAAGAAGCTTGGTTTTTAATTTGCTCTTGATTACTATACATATCAGCGATTTGCTTTGCAGATGTGGCATCCTCAACATTTTTATCTTCGCGTATTCGACAGAATCGTGGAAAACGTAGAGATATTCCTTTCTCAGGATCCACCTGTAAAAAAATCCAGAAATATAAGCTTTATGATAAATTAGATTTTGAAAATTAGGTAAAAAATATTTGCTTACAATTCCGGTAGCAGCTTTGTGAACGGGTGAAAGAGACAAATCCGCACACTTTATTTCCCACACCTGAACTGCTTCAAACCAATGATCAGGCTCATGACTACTATCGTAGCGGTAATAAGATTTTGGCTCTGGAATCACATGCTCCTTCAAAAATTCGGAATGCTTCTGAAGATCTTCGTCACTAAATCCAGTTCCGATCTGAGAAGAAAAGACAAATAATTTTAATATACTGCCAGTTCTACATTTTAGGAAATTTGATAAATATATAAGGGAAGTTTTGTTTCTACTTTGCAAAGACTCTGATATTCCTCGTTCTCTTCATCGTAACAGGCTAAGAGAAAACCGCCATAAGTTCCAGTTCTTTTTCCTTTGCCTATGTAGCCTCCAATGACGACCACATCCAGCGTGTCGCCAACCCCATCCAAATAGTCTTTCTTCAGCTTTAACCAGTTTCTTGATCTCTTTGCAATTTCGTAGGTTGCATCTCGTTCCAGCGTCTTTACCATTAAACCTTCACAATTTCCTATTGAAAATACAATATTAGTTTACACTATTCATGAAAATATCCTGAAAATCTAATTAAATTTCGAAACAATTAACAGTTAAATAATTACAGGCTTCATAGTAGCCCCAAAGAATATCCAAGGGGAAATAGTCCCAATGGGATAAAAAATAGGGTACAAAGGGTACACTTTTCACACTCATAGGGTACTTCTTTTACGCTTAAAGTGTATTTTTTTAAATGAATTTTTCAGCTAGCCTTGAAAAACTTTTAAGAAGCTCAAAACTTCTTACTGGTGAAAATACATTAGCACAATTTAAAGAAGCTGACAAAATGAAAAATAGGTAAACAGCATAATTGGAAATTAAGTCCGAAATCAAAAAGTATGCAAAGGAAAATTAACTTAATTTTTTACGCAAAATTTCTTGTTTTCTAACTGAATATTTTAAAAGTATTAAAAATGAACATTGATTTTTATTTAAAATGTTATTCTTTAGTCTACAAATTATCAAAATTTCTATTTATTTATTGCAGGCTTCACTATTTTTGGTTGAAAGGTCATTCTTTTCGGTTGAAAAATCTACTATTAACCCTTTAACGACCAAGCCTTGATCCCGTTGAATAAAAATTCAGGAATAACGTATGGGCATTTTCTGATCGATTTTTGCAAGAATTTTAATTTTTATAATTTTCTCAGTTTTTATTGAGTATACGATAACTTATAACTTGTTACCGGAAAATTAGGAAAATCGAAAATAGTGAACGTTGCTCAGCTGCAACAGTGGCCGTTAAAGGGTTAAATTTTTGGTTAAGAACTCATCTTTTTTGTTCAAAATTTAATTATTTTGTTGATAATTCAACAATTTGATTGAAATTGGTTACAAATGCAACGGTCTGGTTAAAAAATTGATCTCTTTCGGTTGAAAATTCTTCTTTTTGGTAGAAAATAAACATTTTTAATTTTAAATGAAACTGTTTGATTGAAAATTAATGTGCTTTAATTGAGGATTCAAGAATTTGGTTAAAATTTCGTTTTTATTGGTTATATCCAACTGTTTTTCATTTTAAATTAAAATATTTTTTGTTGAAATATCAACTATTACATTTTTGGTTAAATATTCATCTTTTTAGGTTAAAAATTCAACTCCTTGGTTGAATTGCTTTCTTAAAAATTCACTTTTTTATTGAAGATTCAAAACTTTAGTTGATTTTTTTTCTTTTGGTTAAAACTTAACTTTGTTTCTGAAAGTTTAACTACATTGTTAAAATTCAACCGATTGGTTCAAAACTCAACAGTTTTGTAGAAAATTCGTTATTTTGTTCTTATCAAAAATGAATTATCTTAAATGAAAATCCAACTACTCCATTTTTGGTTCAAACCCGATCTTTTTTTGGTCCAAAAATATAACTATTTAGTTTAAAAAATTTAGAAACGAAAAACATATAAACTAAAAAGTGATAAAATAACATTTAGACTAACATCACAATCACACAACAACCACTGTTCAAACCATTTAGTTGAAAATTTATGTAATTTGTTGAAAATTCGTCTTTTTGGTAGAAAAATAAGCTTCTTGGTTGAAAATTCAACTATTTGGTTAAAAATGTATGTATTTTGTTGAAAATTTTCGTCTTTCTTGAAAACTTATCTCTTTTGGTCGAAAATTAATCTTCTGTGTTGAAAATTTAACTTGTTTGTAGAAAGCTCATCTTTTTGGTTAAAAATGCAAATGTTTGGTTGAAAAATAATCTGTTTTAGTTGAAGATTCAACTATGTTTATGAAAATTCTTCCTTTTTGGTTCAATTCAACTTTTTTATTTAAAATGAAAACCTTTTCTTGGTTAAAATATCAAATATTAGAATTTTTATTGATAATTCACCCTTTTTGCGTTTAAAATTCAACTAATTGCTTGAAAGTTGAACTACTTTTTTAATTCATAGGAAACTAAAAATTTTCCATCTCCCTCTTTCCCCAAATCGTCTTACCTAATTTTTTGATGACTCATAAGTAACTTCACCAAAAAAATTTAGTCGGGAAAAAATAATTCATCAAGGTATTTAGCTAATGCAATAAATACATTATTTAGCTTCCCTTTTTAATTTTATTTTTTTGTACTCAACTTATGAGTATAAGTACACCAGATTTAAAGATTTCAAGGGATCTTTTTTAGAGATCTCAAAAGATTTCAAGAGGTTTGAAAAAATTGCCAACGATTATAAAAGAGTTCAAGAGATTTGAGAGATTTCGCAGTTATTTAGACCATTTCTATTTTAATAAAAAAAAGAGATAAAGAACTATATTAGAACCTGAAACCCTTAAAATTATGATTTTTTTCTAAAATATTTAGTTTGTTTATTATAATGATAGTACTTTGCAGTTTCAGTTTTTAAGAAAGGCGTCGTTGATCCACTGGAAAATATTTCTATTTCCTTTATAATTTAATAAATTATAGAATAAATTGTGTTTACCATCGTTTTTACTTATCAATAATAAATTATTATTGAAGCTATGAAAATACATTTTGATTTCAAAGATTTCATAAAGAAATATTCCAAAGATTTCATAAAGACATATTCCAAAGATTTCATAAAGACATATTCCAAAGACTTCATGAAGGAAATCATATTTCAAGTGTAGTCAAACCCTTGAGCCTTTTTTAAAAATAATTTTCATCTAAAATAGAGTACTTTTAATGTAAATTCTTCAAATAGGGAACATTTAGGAATCGAAAATAAAAAAAAAGGGGGCCTTCAGGGGAAATAGGGGACTGGCTGTGAATTCTGTAATAATTTCTAACCTTTCACTGATTCTTCGAGGAAGTCCTGAACTTCTTCCATCGTCGAGGTATCAAGATGTGTTGCAAATTTCCATTCACCTTCAATTTCTTTGAAGTTATCTAATAGCAGCTGACGACGTTTTATGAAAGGTTCTTTCACGAGTGGTTCATTATTGAAATATAATAAGTCAAACATAAATACACACACGTGTACTTTGATATCGGCTTCGTTCGCATCCTGAACAAAAATTATATGAACGATATAGTGATAAACTAGGTTTAAGTAAATCGTTTATAAGAATATCATAATTAGTTTTAACTTGTTCAGTTATTTAAAAATCGGGAATTTTGTGATAAACATTATTAAGTATCTACAAAAGGACAAACCCTTACGAAATAAACATTGCTGAAATAATATATTGAGACTTGAGCTATACCTTTCGCTTTCTGGTACTGAGGATTTGGAACGGAAGTATTTGGTTCTTTTCTCGATCCCAAGCAACTGCTTCACAGTCTAGAATACAGTTCTTTACTTCTTCACCACATGTGTTCTTAAATCTTCCAATGACGTCTGGATATTTGCTCGTATTGTTTTCTTGATTTCTACTGTAAATGCTTACTTCCCCTTTATCATTTACATGAATCTAAAACAGAAGAATATTATCCGTTAATAAAGGAATCAGATTATTTTTACGTGAATCTGTATTTTAAGGAAAATATTGGAATTTATATATAGCAGAAATGTAAAGAATAAAGACAAACCTGAGCTCTTTCACCATCATATTTCCATTCACATGTAAATTTCATGCCTTCGAAACGAGTTAGAACTTCTTGGACTCCTTTGGTTGGGTGTGCCAACATAGGTTTTAGAGGAATTCCTGGTGTGAGTTTGCACTTTTCTGGCAGTGCTTTTACACCATCCTCCAATATGACTGGAATGATCTTATCGTAGTTGGGACATTCGCTGAAATGCAAAGAATAGAAAGAAAATGTTAAGTACCATACATTTAAAGAGAGCGTCAACTGTTGAGAAAACTTTAAAAGGTTTTCATTTATACACATCTGTAAATATCATTTTTTTTAAAATAATACTCTAAAAAGATTACATTAAAAAAAATTTTAATTTGTTCAAATCTAAATTCTAAAGTATTCGGTTATTTTAAACAAGAATACGAATTTGTTCACCTCATGAAACTCACCAGTAAGTTGTTTTAATTATGAGAGAAATTTCATCGTATTTCTGCTTGAAAGTATCAGTCGATACTTTGTTGCTCGCATCTAAAACTTCTGGAGGATAACTTTGTTCCGGGGGAGTCTTTGCACAAGCTAAAGCCAAAGCCTGAACAAATTAAATAAAAAAAGTTTGCATTTTTCCAATAAAATGATACCCAGAGCTGCCAAGGCCTAATTTACTTGACAAAAAAAAATCAAAATGTGACATATTTAAACCGAAAAAGTGACCAAAAGTGGCTAATGTTATTTTGATTTTAAAAGAATTCGATTAAATTTATGAAAACTCCAGGTGAATTTGAACAAATTCAGGATAAATTCCAAAAATAATAAGAATTCAGAATGAATCCCAAAATCCCAAATCCGTACTTGAAAAACAATTTAAAAAATCCAGAATATTCCACTGATTTCAGTAAAATTAGAGTGAATGTATAAGAATTCAAGAGACGGATGAAATTCATAAGAATTTGAAAGAATATAATTTAACAAAATTTAAAAAATAAAAAAAATGTCTATCGAACTGAGTAAAATAGGAGTGAACAAAATCCAGAGCAAATTCAAGAGAACTGAAGTGAATTGAAAAAAAATTTATATACTTTATTAAAATTTAATTTTATTAAATTTTATAAATTTAAATTAATTGGAGAAAATCCAAAATATAACATTGAGATACCGATGAAATTAATACAAGATCAAGATAAATTAAAAATAATTCAAGCGAATAGAACAAAATTATTAAAATCCAAATAAATGAGAGTGAATAGAATTAGTGAATAAGAATCCGATAAAGTCCATAAGAATTTGAAGTGAATTTCAAAAAAGTCAGGGTGAATTCAAAAGAATTGTAAAAGAATCAATACAATTCATAAATCCTTGGGTTCTCTGTTTTAATTTATTAAAATAAATGTCTAACGTGATGCTTTTATTTTAAAAAGTGACTATAGTGAGCTTATCTTAAAAAATTGACTAAAAAGTGATTTGAAAAAGAAAGTGACTAAAAGTGATTTAAGTAACGGTGTGGCAGCCCTGATGATATTAAAAAAGGAATTCCTTGTTCTTAGTACTCACTGATAGTACGGATTGCTCAGCAAGACCTATTCTTAGTTTTCCAGCAAGAGATCTGATGAGATATCTCGCTTCTGTAAACCGACAGGCGACGAAGAGTGACTGAATTTTATCCACCTTCTTAGTCGTTGACTAAAAACAAAAAGATAGTGATCCTATAAAATCCTTCTCAATTAAGTATTTTACTTTAAGGGGTTAACATTCAAGTATTACTTACCGCATTTCCGGTCATTTGAGCGATTTCCTTCAGTTTCGAGTAAACGGTAGGAATGGACAAAGGCGCTGGTTGAAACATTGTTCGTTGATTTGAACGACTTCCTTCAGCCACAATTCCTAAATCGCCAACTTTTTGAACTTCCGCTTTAATTTGAGCCAATGTTCTGCCGGTGCACTGCGCAATCGCTTTCATTAGATTCGTGTCCGCGATTCCTAATTCAAGTCCTACAATAAAAAGAAAATGTATTTATTCGATTAAACTTGACAAGAAAAAAAAAATTTCATTACGGTCAACCGAGACATTTGTATGTGAGAACTTTCAAATTTGATAAAAAGTTTACTACAACTGTGAACATTTAAAACACTCTCGTCTTAAAATTACCCCGGTTAATGATCAGATAAAAGTTTTATGGATTTGATTTTACCTTCATATGCGGGTGCAAGTTGATTAAGACAGAGATAAACACTTGCGATGAGATCATTGGGACTCAAAATTATCACAGAACGGAAATAATTAGATAGAATTTCCACTATTTTCAACCGAGCGCTCGTTTCCTCTATGAGTTCTAAAGTTCGAGTCAAAGCAATATAAGGAACCCTAAAAAAATTTATAATGAAAAAGTCATAAAAGTTTTGATGAATTTTCCTTAATTGATTTACTTACTTTTCTTCGTGTCGCCAGCAAGCATCGAGTATTGGATGGTAGGAAGATTTACTCGGATTGTAATTATGAGTTGTAGTTTCTTTCTTTTCACCTTTCTCTTCTTTCACTTCTTTTTCTTCTTTCACTTCTTTTTCTTCCTTAACTTCCTGATCATCTTTCTTCCCCTTTTTACTCTTCTTTTCGCTTTTGCTCTTTCCAGCTTTCCCCTTTTTCTTAGATTCCTCCTTCGGACTTGCTTTCGGCTTGGGAGCTAATGGAAAAAGATTCAGTGAAGAAATATTAAGGCCATGTGACGAGTGGGCCACGTGACCGGCTTCTTACCTCACCGACACTTTTTACTTGTAAACTTATTTTCACACAAATAGCCACATCGAATTGAAAATTTGGGATGATAAATAAGAATAAATAAGAAACGTGGCTCTGGTCCTAAATTTTTACAATTATGAAAAGAGCAAAAAAAAATTATTTACAAAAAAAACTTTGTTCATAATTATAAAAATTTAGGACCAGAGCCGCGTTTCTTAGTGCTTCTTATTTATTATCCCAAATTTTAAACTCGATGTGGCTATTCGTCTGAAAATAAATTTACAAATAAAAAAAGTGTCGGTAAGGTAGGAAGCCGGTCACGTGACGCACTCGTCACATGGCCTTAAGAGTTGAGTATTAGTCAACTGAGTACCAATAACAATAATCGAATAATGCGAGTTTTCTCATGATAGGAATAATATTAATATATGTGCTTTAATATACTTTTTCGAATAAGCGCAATCGAAATTCTTCTGGTAAGAGTACTTACGTCGAAATTTTTTTTGGTAGTTTCAACATTTTACTTGAAAAATTCAGGAAGTCACAAATCGCCAGAGAAGTTCTGACCATACATCCATTCACTACTTAGTCGCAGGTACCTCGTTAGTCCCACAAAACTGGTTAAGAATTTCCAAACTTCCGGAGAGAAATGTTTTTAAGCACGTAAATTAGGACTTTTTCAGCACAATTTGTATATTCTTTTATTCACCAAAATCCATAGATCCCGAATTCAATTAAGGTGTAAACGATAAAAAGTCAGGAATTATTAATTTAAAAAAAATTAGAGACCCTGCCGTCTTATCCTTTTTAATTTCGCTTCATGGCTCTTGTCGATTTTTTGTTAAAAAGGCAATTTCATTAAATACCAAAATCGAAATTTCAAGGGACCTACCATAAGCTGCATCGCCAATTTCAGAAGGGAGGGGGTCATGCTAAAAGCTACTAAATCTGGTTTGGATAAGAATTCAAAAATTTGGTAGAAAATTGAAATATTCGGTTGAAAATGAACTTTTTAGTTTAAAATTTATATTTTTGTTTTAAATTGAACTATTTGTTCGAAAAATATTTTCATGCTGAAAATTAATATATTTTTTTGAAAATTCATGTTTGTTAAAAATTCATATTTTTTCAAGATTCGCCTTTTTTGTTTAAAATTTAACTTTTTTTGTGGAGAATTCAGTTTTCTTCGATCAAAATAATGTTGCTATGTGAAAATTGCTCTTATTTATTTTCAGTTAGAAATGTATCCTTTATAAGTTGAAAATTAAACTATTTAGTAGAAAATTGATGTATTTTGTTGAAAATTCGTCTTTTTGGTCGAAATTAATTTTCTTGGTTAAAAATTCATCCTTTTTGATTAAAAATGCAACTATTTGGGTCTAAATAAATCTGGTTTGGTTAAGGATTCAACAATTTGGTAGGAAATTAAAGTATGCGGTTGAAAATTAACTTTATTTTAAAAAATGAAACTGTTTTTATGAAAATTAATTTGTTTGGTAAAAAATTAGTTTTTTTTGTTAAAAAATCATATTTTCGTGTTAAAAATTAATGTATTTTGTTGACAATTCGTTTTTTTTTGGTTGAATAGTAATTTTTTTATCTGAAAATTGCACTTATATATTTTTTATTAAAAATGTATCCTTTATGAGTTGAAAATTCAACTATTTGGTAGGAAATTTATATATTTTGTTGAAAATTCGTCTTTTTGGTCAGAAAATTAATCTTGTTTGTTGAAAACACAATATATATTTCGCTTTGAAATCATAGGAATTGAAGTGTTTTACAGTGTATTTACATTAATTGTATTTGAAAGAATTTATTCCTGTATTAACATCCTATTTTCGTGAAAAATCACCCTGTTTAATATGTTTGAAAGTTAGTTTTAAATAAGAGCTGATACGAGGGGTTATAGACGATCAAAAAGTGAACGTGGTCGGCTTGACCCAGAGTGTAGGAGATGTTCGAAAAAACAGGTGTGTACACGAAGGGTTAAAGAAACAAATCAAATAAAAAGTTTTTTCAATCCTTGATGGGAAATTTTTTACAAGTACGAAAAAGTAGAACTATTTTTAAAGGAAAATACCAATAAATATAATCAAAAAGTGAACAGGGTCGGATTGACCCAGCGTGTAGGAGATGTTCGAAAAAATAGATGTGTACACGAAGGGTTAAAGAAACAAATAAAATAGAAAGTTTTTTCAATCCTTGATGGGAAATTTTTTACAAGTACGAAAAACTAGAACTATTTTTAAAGGAAAATACCAATGAATATAATAATTTTAAGAAAACTAAGAAATTCAGGTGTCCGTTTTAATCGAGGAAAAAAAAATCGCGGTCATTTCCCAGTTCGCAAGAAATTATTGAACTCATTTTAATTCTTTGCTTTGCTAATTCGTATATGGGGGAATGTTCCCGATGGTACATTTAACTATAGTTCGATTTCTCACTTCTAAAGTTCTTAAGAAAAACAACATAAATACATTTTTTAACATAGTTAAGTACTATTGATATATAATCTACTAGGATTATTCACAAAAATAGATATCGTACAAGGTAGTGCCCGGTAGTGTGTTTTATGTGGATTCATAATTTTTGTAAATAAAGACTATGACCATGACCTCTAGAGGTCATATGAAGGTCAAAACCATTCCTTAGAACTTCTGAACCTAGTAGCTTCTCATGCTTTGCTAATATCGAGGTAATGGCCATTACAAATTACGTTTTCGGGTGCGCTAATCACGAATCCGTTGCCCTTATGATGCCTACACGTCACGATCAAGGTCATTTGAAGGTCAACTTCGTTCATTCGAGAGATATAATCTTTTTGACCCCAGATTTTGAAAGAGCTGGAACTTTTAATTCAAGATATATTTTTACCCACGGGTTCCAGTGACCTTTAGAGGTCATGTGAAGGTTAAATGGATCATTCTCAATTCCCTAACAAGTATCTCGTCTTGGTAACCGGATACAGAGGAAATGACATTCGGATTTGCATTCCCATCCAATCGACAGACATTGTTGCAATTATGGTGCAATTCTGCTGCAATCGCATAAAAGAAAACCTCTTCGTGGATCTTTCGCCAGTAAAGGAACACGTCATTCGTGAATTTATTCTATTAATGACAGCTTAGACTCCTTTTCAGGGGCTACGCATTTAATTCCTCCTGTACATAAAACACGGAGAATAAGCGAGGACTGGAAGAGGACAAAAAGAGTACCGTATCATAAAACAAAATTTGTAGTTTGAGAGGACATTAGAGAATATGTAGCGAAAAAAATCGAAATATTCATATAACACCAAAATCCATACATGTGTCAGTAAGCAACAAAAAATAACCTCAAAACCCTTTTACAAAGACCTAAGAGTCCAATTTAAATACCTTATAACCTCAAAGTTTCGTACACCAGCAGGAAAAAAAGTTAAGTATTTTGTAAGAATCATTAACTTGATATGAGCAAACCATAACAAGCTCCTAGGTTCAGAAATTCTAAAGAATGCTTTTGACCTTCATGTGACCTCTAGAGGTCACTCGAACCCGTGGTTAAAAATGTAACCGAACGTAAAATTTTCCGCTCTTTCAGAATCTGAGGTTAAAAGGATGGTATCTCTCGAATTAACGAAGTTAACCTCTAAATGATCTTGATGCTGAAGTGTAGGGGTCATAGGGATCACGGATTCGTGATCAGCGCACCCGAAAACGTAATTTATAAGGATCGTTACCTTCATATTAGCAAACCATGACAAGCTACTAGGTTCAGAAATTCTAAAGAATGTTTTTGTCCTTCATGCGACCTCTAGAGGTCACTCGAACCCGCGGATAAAAATATGTTTGTCCTGATAGTATCTTATAGATTTTTCTATCAAAGAATAAACCTGCTTCTAGACATAAAATCACTCTATTTTCATTGAAAGTATTAGACAAATATTCAATTGAAAATAAAAGTGTTACGCACTATATGCGCATATGTACGTACGTATGAGTATATATGTATATATAGCTGATCGTGGGAACAGCAATGATAACACCAAACATAGTTGTAGTAATTGCGATTCAAATCAATCGAACGCGCAGCGCTCCCGCTAATGGGTCGGACAACAATGCTGACTATCCTAGAGTTTGGGGAGTTTTTTTCGCAAAAACGTCTGCGAATCCGTGCCGAGGAACTCCGTAAAAGGGTTTCTATAAGCGGAGCGCTTATTCAATCGCAGCCAGAATAAGCCGACAACAGAGAAAGAGAGGTGATACTGAGTCCAACCTCAAGCAGGCATCCTATAGAGGAAGAGCGATGCTTCAGGACCCGGCGAAACATCAACATTCAGGTTTCTCTCAACCTCAAAGATCCGGCTGAACTAGATGACGAGCTTCGTGGAGATTTTTCCTAAGAATTCGACCTCTGGACTATCAATTGTAATGTGCATATTACAGCGAGAGCTTTGGCAGATGCAAACCGTAAAACAAAACCAACGGCTGATCATAAGACCAAAAGACGAATGCATCAACTCAGCACAAAGATAGGCTGGGCAAGGCAGTACGCTTCCCGCATTC